>WNWK01003714.1:0-85000 GCA_009830355.1 Cherax destructor
AATGGTAGCAGTAGATGGTGGGAAATGGAAAACGTGTGGTGCATAAGGGTGGAGTAATGGTACAGTAAAAAGGGTATGGGTGGCAGTAAGGTGGCAGTAGATGGTGGATGATGTAAAAGTAGATGGTGCAGTAGATGGAGCAGTAGATGGTGGATTGATGGTACAAAAAGGAACGTAGATGGGGCAGTAATGGTAATGTGGGGAAATAATGGGAGAAAAAAGGGAGCATAGGGGGGTGAAAGGATGGTGGGAGTAATGGTGGCGGAATTTGAGTAGATGGGGCAAATGGGAAGTGAAAAAACAATGGAAAGAGGAGCAAATTGGGAAATTTTGGAATGGGGCTAATTAAAATAAAAGGGGCAAATTATAAGGAGCATTGGGGCAAATGGTAGCAAAGGGTGCAGTAGATGGTAATAATGGGACAGTAGATGGTAGCAGTAGATGGTGCAGAGATGGAGCAGTAGATGGTAGAGTTTTGGAGCAGTAGATGTGCAGAGATGGTAGCAGTAGATGGTGCAGGATGGTAGCAGTAGATGGTGCAGTAGATGGTAGCAGAGATGGTAGAAATAGATGGAGAAAGAGATGGTGGCAGTGATGGAAACAGTAGATGGTGGCATGATGGTAAAAAGAGATGGTAGCAGTAGATGGTGCAAATGGAAAAGAGGGGCAGAGATGGAGCAGTAGATGTGCGTGATAGCAAGATGGTGGCAGTGATGGAGCAGTGATGGTGGAGAGATGGTAGCAGTAGATGGTGGCAGTAGATGGGGCAGTAGATGGTAGCAGTGATGGTAGCAGTAGATGGTAGCAGTAAATGGTAGCAGTAGATGGTAGCTATAGATGGTAGCAGTGATGGTGCAGTAGATGGTAGAAGATGGTGGCAGTAGATGGAGCATGATGGTAAGAGATGGTGGCATGGATGGTAGCAGTAGATGGTGGCAGAGATGGTAGAGAATGGGGCAGAAAGATGGAGCAGTAGATGGGGCAGTAGATGGTAGCAGAGATGGTGGTAGTAGATGGTAGTAGTAGATGGTGGCAGTAGATGGTGGTAGTAGATGGTACAGTAGATGGTGGCAGTAGATGGTAGCATAGATGGTATAGGGCAGTAGATGGTGGCAGTAGAATGGTGGCAGTAGATTTGTAGCAGTAGATGGTGGCAGTAGATGGTCAGTAGATGGTAGCAGTAGATGGTCAGAGATGTAGCAGTAGATTAGCAGTAGATGGTACGTAGATTGGAGTAATGGAGCGAGATGGGGCAGTAGATGGAGCAGTAGATGGTGGCAGTAGATGGTAGCAGTAGATGGTGGCAGTAGATGGTAGCAGTAGATGGTGGCAGTAGATGGTAGCAGTAGATGGTGGCAGTAGTGGTACAGTAGATGGTGAAGTAGATGGTAGCAGTAGATGGTGGTAGTAGATGGTAGCTAGCGCACTCAGCTCACACACTGAGGCCCGGGTTCAGTCCCCGGTACGGGTAAACATTAAGGATGTGTTTCCATAAGACACCTGCTGTCCATGTTCCCCATCAGTATAAAATGGGTACCTGGGTGTTAGTGGACTGGTGTGGGTCGCATCCTGGGACAAAACCTAATTTGGGGAAAAGCTCTTAGTCAAAAGGGACGTTACGAAGTATTTCTTTAGTCAGGAAGTGGAATAGCCTAGAAAGTGACGTAGTGGAGGCAGGAACCATACATAGTTTTAAGACGAGGTTTGAAAAGCTCATGGAGCAGGGGGGAAAACGACCCAGTAGCAATCAGTGAAGAGGCGGGACCAGGAGCTATGAATCGACCCCTGAACCACAAATGGTGAGTACACACACTTCGATAAACAAGGCAATAAATCAGGCGCATTTAAATAAGAGGCAAGCATGGTACCGTAGGTTCAGGCCTCACACGCCGCCCCACCTCTGTCGCCGTCGCCACCAGCGGGGCCCTACACGATGAATTATACACGCACACGGACACACCCGTACCCTACACGCACAAAAATGTACTCAGAAGACACTGTACTCAGAAGACACTGACTCCACACTTCTCACACACACACACACACACAGTTCCTGGCGGGGCAGGAGCTGTAATCACCCCCATCAACAATTAGTGAGTACACACACAAACACACACACATACACACACATACACACACACACACACACACACAAACCCAACCCCGGAAAGGGAAAGACCTTGGAGTGAGTATAACCCTACACGTCTCCAGGCAAATCAACCAGATAACTGCGGCAGCATATGGGCGTCTGGCAAACCTTAGATTAGCGTTCCGTTACCTTAACAAGGAATCGTTCAAGACACTGTATACCGTGTACGTCAGGCCCATACTAGAATATGCAGCACCAGTCTGGAACCCACACCTGGTCAAGCACGTAAGGAAACTAGAGAAAGTGCAAAGGTTTGCGACAAGGTTAGTTCCACAACTCGGGGGTCTGTCTTATGAAGAAAGGTTGAGGGAAATAGGACTAACAACACTGGAGGAAAGAAGGGTCAGAGGAGACATGATAACGACATACAAAATACTGCGGGGAATTGACAAGGTAGATAGTGACAGGTTGTTTCAGAGAGGGAACACAGAAACAAGGGGACACAACTGGAAGCTGAAGACTCAGATGAGTCAAAGGGATGTCAGGAAACATTTCTTCAGCCACAGAGTAGTCAGGAAGTGGAATGGACTAGAGAAAGATATAGTGGAGGCAGGAACCATACATAGTTTTAAGACAAGGTATGATAAAGCTCATGGAGCAGGGAGAGCAGAGACCCAGTAGCAGACAGCGAAGAGGCGGGGCCAGGAGCTGAGTCTCGACCCCTGCAACCACAATTAGGTGAGTACAATTAGGTGAGTACACACACACACACACACACATACACACACACGGGAGTGTGGCAGGCAGGTTCCATACACAGCTTTAAGAAGAGGTATGATAAAGCTCATGGCGCAGGGAGAGTGACCCAGTAGCGGCCAGTGAAGAGGCGGGGCCAGGAGCTATGTCTCGACCCCTGCAACCACAACTAGGTGAGTACACACACACACACACACACACACACACACACAATATAATACGTGATTTCAGGAATGCAGGAAACCACAAATGAATAAACGATGACAGTTTTGTTTTAGATCTGGCTCCGTCGAGGTCACTAAATCACTGTGATTTTCATGCATAGGCAACTTCGTGTTAAAAAAAAAAACATTTTTTTTTTCATTTCGTAAATTAAAAAACTTGTTACAGAATGGTTGCATTTCGTGTATCGTACAAAAAGACTATAATAGAGTGACACTTTAAAACAAAGTGAAGGATAACTTGCACCACAGTATATATTTTTCTCCTTGCGCTAAGCCATGTTCTGATATTTCTTGAGGGACAAACTGAGACGAATAATGACCCTCAATGTAAATAAGCTATCCTAGGAGGTGGATTATCCTAGGTACACATATGCTGTTATGTATAATAATCTTTGTGTATACCTGAATAAACTTACTAATGAACTCAGAAAATATAGACGTTAAATGAGGCATTGATAGAAATCGTGCCTCTGAGGCACCGTCAGAGGCACCGTCAGAGGCACCGTCAGAGGCAAAGGCTGTAAAACCCAGCTGACTTCTTCCCACAACCCAGGAGCTTTCGCAGTATAATCTGTCCTGACCTCCCTCAAAGCCACATAGTCCATGAACTCACATTAAGTCGTAATACACAATTGTCAGTGAATAATCACGAAGATGCACGTGAGACGCTTCCGCCCATCTTAATATTCATTCAATGGCAGTTCTTTATTACCACTTAATCTGAGCTCATATATATATATATATATATATATATATATATATATATATATATATATATATATATATATATATATATATATATATATATATATATATATTTATTATATATATATATTGACCAACTTTTGACAGCAACGTCACTGTCACATGACACATGCCCTCGTAAGTTGGACTAAGCAGAGTTGAGAGAAACGTCGCTACAGCTTACACTGCCATGACCTCGGCCTACTTCAGCGATCTTTTCATTGACCCCAGGTCCTGCGGTTGACCTTAAGGTCCTTGCATTGTTAAGATCGTCAATCTACAAATGTATTGCATATATGTCGTGCCGAATAGGTAAAATTGGTCAATTAGCAAGAACTCTTTTAAAATTAAGTCCTTTCTAAAAAAAATCTCTTATACGTTTAAAGGTATATTTTTTCATTTATGTTAATATAAAAATTAATAATTTTGTACCAAAAGAACCTTGGAAAACTTACCTAACCTTATAACAAGCGCAATTAAATTTAGCCTAATCCAACTAAATATATTTTAGATAAGTTTACAGTAATTTAATAATAAACAAACACAATGAAATATTTTTTTCGTTAGGTTCAGAATGATTTTTGCGAAATTATTGCATGCACAAATTTTCGCTTGCCTTATTCAGCAAGAAGAGCGTTGCTATTTAAGCCAAAATCGCAAGTTTTACCTATTCGGCACGACATATAAATATACATATATATAATTTCGTTTGTATATACAGTAAAGAGATGCAATATGTAAATAATGATAATAACTATCAATAGTAAAACAAGATAGGATCAAGGCTATAAGTTTTCCAACTCACCATAATAAAAAATCATGACTGTCAGATATCCCTGAAGCATTGAAGATACTGGTCATGATTATTTTTTATTTAAAACTTTAATCGCTTCCTGAAACGAGAGGCGAGTCATGGAGAACAAGCAGCAGGAAGCAGTTTAGCTGTCCACTATTTTTCCTGCTAAGTTTACCTACTGATGTTAATATTCTTGAATTAACCCAGAGTTCTTGCTCATTCTGAAGGCCCAAAAAGGAACCAAATATTCTCCAGTTCGTGTTTTGCCAATTTTGGGATTTTAGAGATTCAGCTTTAAAATGGAAAAGAAATTATTAGCCAGAGGTTCTGGGAAGGTGAGCGAGTCTCCCAGACTGCTGACACCTGCAAGGCCACTGTATATTGTCCCCGTTATACATATATCAGACACACTCACCCTTAACTTTCTTAACACACGTTCCAGTATAAGCTCTATTGAGGTTAAAGTTAATTTACAGAAGCAGTAGGCCTACACACAACGCTAACACAAGGCTTAATCAAGTCTAAATTGAACTGTGTAAAATCAAGCCTTCCCACATAAATTAAGAAGGTGGCCAGGAGCTAAAACTCAACACCAGCATACTTAGATAAATAAACATATATAACCTAACACAAACCAAAAAAAAATTATGATTAATTATATGAGGCTGCTCTATAAAAGAAATAGGCAGTTAAAACCTATACACACATACGAATTATTGAAGACTGTACACCACGCCCTTCAAGGTGGTCACGGTGAAGAGCTCTTGATTTAAGGAACTGTCGTTATCCTCCCCTTCCTCGGTTTAAATACATTGTAAAGTGTAACATGTCCGGCCGTCCCTTCATAGAGTATGCAGCGCTGGTGTGCAGCCCTCACCTCAACAACAACATCCTAGAGAAAGCTCAGAAGTGTCAGCAGGCGACCCGGAGATGAGGGACATGATCGTGACGTGGAGAATACTTTTGATGGTTCAAAAGTATACATAATCGAATTCTGAAGACCAGGAAGTAAACACGCGAGTTGACTGAAGGTTAAGAGGCGGGGCAGGGAGCTGGAGCTCGACTCCCGCTGCAACAATTTGGTGAGTACTCACACAACTTAATATCTTTATTATGTACCATCATACCCATCCTGTGGAAGGTAGACAAAAGATTCTAGCCAGTCCAGGGACTGTACCTCAACATTACAGAGGTACATAATGGGTCCAGGGACTGTACCTCAACATTACAGAGGTACATAACGGTCCAGGCTGAGCAGTAAAGTTTTGATAGCTGAACAAGTTACAAAGGTAATGAACTAATGACATGTTTATATCTGGTTATAAGTCAGACACAAAAACAAGATTAAGTGGTAATGTTTTATTTACAGTGAGTAAAGTCAGGGTATTTTTTTTCAGAATGGTTGGTAATATACCACTGTGGATAAAATCTTTTGACATTTCTTGAACATTTCTGAGCGAGATGTCTCTGAATTAATTAATTTAATCGTATTCCAGTACATAACGACATAAGGTGTGACAATTGTCCATCGGAAAAAGTTTACATTTCGACTGTACACACGTAGTCACTTACAAAAGTACATCCCAACCCACACGTAAATAAATACAAGTGTAAACCCAGGACCTAGAGCTTAACCTCCAAATACACAGCTAAAGGAAGGATCTTGGCCTCTAGCTCAAAGAAGTCACATTAATTATCCAGGAAAGATGCTATTTTTTGAGAACCATTATGTTCTTTACGGTGGAGAAGGAAGGGGGGAGAGGAAATGGGGATTTTGGGAAGAATGGGGAAGGGGTGGAGAGACGGGAGTGTAAGCATCAAGGAAAAACAATAATTCCACAAGCAGGATTTAAAGAAAAATAAAAAAATAAAAAATATACTAGAAAGTGTCTGGTGTTATTACTGCTGTCCCAATTATCCAGTGCCCTTGCTAGAGACGACCTGGTGTGATCATTGCCGGTCCACGGACCCGTTGCCCTTGCTAGAGACGACCTGGTGTAATCATTACTGGTCCACGCACCTGTTGCCCTTGCTAGTGATGACCTAGGTGTCTGGTGTGATCTGTGTCGCCTCAACAGAGAAAACAGCCTTCCATAATAGACGACAATGCAAGGACGACCACACTCCCACATCTGATGGAAAACTGCTTATTTGTCATCAAAAGGCGATCAGCAATGACGATGCTAAGTTTAATAGTTAAATTATTTCTCACAAAGCCCATCGTATGGATGGTAGTTACTAGATACCCATCCTGTGGGTGGTAGTCACTAGATGCCCATCTTGTGGGTGGTAGACTAGATACCCATCTTGTGGGTGGTAGTCACTAGATACCCATCCTGTGGGTGGTAGTTACTAGATACCCATACTGTTGGTAGTAGTCACCACATACTCTGTGGAAGGTAATTCAAAGATTACGGAGGTACATACAGGGTCTAAGAACTAAGCTCCAGCAGTCTGTTAGTTAAGCAAGTTAAGTTAGTAGTGAACTGTTAACTAGAACGATGGATTTATTACAGAAGTGGTAGGTTGGCTACACAATAAGTGAACTCGTTTATCTTGAAAGTGCTGAAATAGGACTGAAAAACAGAGGATTGTGGTGTAAGGTTTTGCTCTGCTTCACGTAAAATACTGGAATCATCAGAGTCTCAGTGGTTCACAGTCTCTTTATATACTGAAGATGAGAGAAATCCCTTTGTTTGATGCATCAAAGGCCAAGACAATCAATGCTTATAACCCGTACAGGTCAGGACGAAGTTCTCAGAAAAAATGAAGTACAAAGGGATGGGCAGTTTGGGCAGCTGGCAACGTACAGTTTATAATAATATCTTTATTTACTACAAGTACATGTACATGGTAGACAGGCCTAGCTGACATACTACTATATAGAAAGCCCCTTTTTATGCTGAGCATTTCTGGCAAATTAGGTCCTTGTCCCAGGATGCGACCCACACCAGTCGACTAACTCCTGGGTACCCATTTTACTGATGGGTGAACATAGACAACCTGTGTAAAGAAACACGCCCAATGTTTCTACCCACGCTGAGAACCGAACGGAAACCCTCGCCGTGTGAAGCGAGAGCTTTAGCGACCAGGCCACGGGGCACCATTTGAGTGTTAGAGACTACAGAACACGCTAAGGTCAACGTGATACAGCAATAAGGATGAAGGCAGCGAGCAAGGCGTGCACAACTCAGCTGTGAACATACTTTCTGGCTGTCTCAGTCGACCTTCACAGTCGACCTTCACCACCACGGTCAGAGAAGGTCAGCACACTTCACCCCAGCGGAGGAATTTGAGCCATCATTACACACGGAAGTAGCATCAGTTGGATTTGAAATAGTGGACCAGGAATACTTGTTCTCTCTAGGCTGGAATACTGATGTACACTAACAGCTCCATGCAAGGAAGGTGAAATCGCAGTCCTAGAGAATATGCAGAGAACCTTTACTGCACATGTAAGTACTGGGAACGCTTGGAGTCTCTTGACCTGTAATCACTGGAACTCAGGCGAGAGAGATACATCATAATCTACGCCTGGAAAATCCTAGAGGAACTGGTCCTAAAACTGAGCACAGAAATCATACATACCCCCAATGAAAAGCATGAGCACCAAGAGTACACTAAAATAAAACACAATAAGTGTCCAGGCCCCAAGACTGCTTAACAGCCCCCCACCATACATAAGGGAAATTACCAATAGATCCTGGCTACCTACAAGAGGGAACTAGACAGATACCTAAACAATACACAGCCGGGCTGTGGTTCGTACGTTGGATTACGTGAGGTCAACAGTAACAGCCTGGTTGACCAGGCCCCTACTTCTGAACTAACTACGCCTAATAAATTAAGCATTTATACTAGGTTAGTTTACAGTTAATTACCTAAATTCATGCAAATTTATCCACTTGAGCAGAAAAGATTTATGCTACTGAAGAGAGACAGTTGAGCACTGCGAGGATAGTATGAGATCCTGAGGTGGGAGATCGAAATAGCGTCAGGTGTGGAAGAGACAGCGTTCAATACTCTTTGGCATAAATGAAAGGAGAGTGAAGGGTGTGTTCTGAGCTTGCAACTCACTGGCCAAAGTATTCAGGGAATAGTCTAAGAGATCCGGGATCGATTTCCGGGCAGAACGAGGGACATGAGCAAGTCTCCTCAGTGCTCACGGGAAACAAGCACCTAGGAATTAATAAGCTGTACTGGGTCGCATCTAGGGGAGACGAGTCAAGGACCCCAACGATCAGATGTAAATCTACTTGGCTTCCTTGGAGTATCCGAAGCTATACTATAATATTTTTGTGATTGAATTGTCTTGATGAACATCTCATTGTGACTAACCAAATATATGCATGTAAATAAGTTTATTCCCACTCTAACTACTTTATCTATCAAAACTTTGGGGTCCAGGCCTTGGACCCATTATGTGCCTCTGTAATCCACTGACTACCACCCATAGGGTGTGTATGGTGTGTATAATAAAAATATTAAACTAACTAGGAGTATTGTTACTTAATAATCCTAAGAAAATCCTCTGCCTTACACTCTGTGGCTTGTTGACAGTACTTCCTTGGATGCCCAAGGCTCCAACAGTTTCGATACCTCTAAGAAGACATTCTAACCACGGTACAGGTGGGGTTAGAACTCATGGCAAGTGAGTTGTGAAACTCCAGGCCAGTGTGTAAGCCACTGGGCCAGCTGGCTACAATAAGATTCATCCAACTAGGTATGTTTCTACACCATAGGAAGGTTAGCATGGGCCCCACTGTGACCAAAAAGGCAAGTTTTTACAGATGAATATCCTGCCAGTATGGCTGTGACGAACTCTAGCTCAAGTCCCCTCAAAGGAGTAGTTTATTTGCAATTGTGTTATTACGATTTCGTGAGTCATTCTAAGATGTGTTCATGGCTCAGTTAGTAGCAGCCTCAGGTCACAACTGAGAAACCGGGGCTCAGGTCCCGGACGAGTGGAAAAATTAAGCATGTCACCTGACACCTGCTGCCCCTGTTTACCTAGCAGTAAGTAGGTACCTGGGTGTTAGCCTCCTTACACCTGTTGACCCTATTCACCTAGCAGTAAGTATGTATCTGGGTGTTAGTCGACTGGTGTAGATCGCATCCTGGGGAAGTGGCTTAAAGGATAATAATGAAAATGGTTTTGTTGGGTTATCCAGAGTTTATAATAAAAATATAATCTTCTTCTTCTTCTTCTTTTTCCTCAGTGTTCAAAACAGGCCTTTAAAGACAACTTTTCTCTTAATAAGAATGTTCAAGTCACTGTCTTGAAAATGTTTCTTACCAAGTGAAACGTCAACTCTAAATAATGGTTTACTGAACACATATTTTCTTCTTATCATGTTCGTCAGTAAAGAGGATCATTCCAGTAAACAACAGACTGGACACTACGGAGGCTAGATAGAGCAATTGTTTACGTTGTGAGATTAAAAGCCTGTCAACAGCATGAGGATCATTATAGGGTTGCATTTAGCATACACCACCAGTTAAGTTTACCTGGAGTTTGCATTAAATCCTAAAATAGAGAAAAAAAGTAAACTTTTAGCGCATTTACAGAGGTTAGACACAATAGCATGAACACTTGCTGATTGAACTGTTCAACTGTCGAATGACTTAATAGTCAATTTAAATGTGTTACAGGTCCCTTCTTGGCCTATCTTCCAAGATAATAATACACCAGTTCACACCGCTAGAGTTGTTCAGAATTGTCATGAGGTACATGTTAGTTTGATATCTTTATTATGCAGCCTATACCCATGGTGTGGGCGGTGGTCAAAAGATTACAGAGGTACATAATGGGTCCAGGGACTGGACCCCAAAGTTTTGATAGCTGAGCAAGTTACAAAGGTAATGAACTCAGGTAGATCTGGTCACAATCATGGCAAGTTACAAAGGTATTTACAGATTATAGAGGTATATAATGGGTCCAGAGACTGGGCCCCAAAGTTTTGATAGCTGAACAAGGTACAAAGGTAATGAACTCACAAGTTTCAAATATAATGAATCATGTAAGTAAGTAAATTTACTTACTTACGTTTATACATGGTTGCAATCATAAACAAATTATAAAGCAATGAGCAATTTACTAGTCTACACCCGGTCACAACTGTAATGAGTTATTGGTGTAAATATTAATAACTGCTTCAGTATCCGGGCGGCTGGCAAACCTAAGAATAGCGTTCCAATACCTCACTAAGGAATCATTCAAGACTCTGTACACCATATACGTCAGGCCCATACTGGAGTATGCAGCACCAGTTTGGAACCCACACCTGGTCAAGCACGTCAAGAAATTAGAGAAAGTGCAAAGGTTTGCAACAAGACTAGTCCCAGAGCTAAGGGGATTGTCCTACAAAGAAAGGTTAAGGGAAATCGGCCTGACGACACTAGAGGACAGGAGGGTTAGGGGAGACATGATAACGACATATAAAATACTGCGAGGAATATATAAGGTGGACAGAGACAAGATGTTCCAGAGAGGGGACACAGAAACAAGGGGTCACAATTGGAAGTTGAAGACTCCTATGAGTCAAAGAGATGTTATGAAGTATTTCTTCAGTCATAGAGTTGTCAGGAAGTGGAACAGCCTAGAAAGTGACGTAGTGGAGGCAGGAACCATACATAGTTTTAAGACGAGGTTTGGTAAAGCTCATGGAGCAGGGAGAGAGAGGACCTAGTAGCAATCAGTGAAGAGGCGGGGCCAGGAGCTATGAATCGACCCCTGCAACCACAAATAGGTGAGTACATACACACACATAAACAGAAGGAACATGAAAGTGATGTGGAACACTTGGCTCCCACACTCGCTGTATTATCTAGCATCTGTGGGGTCAACTGGAACACCAGGTCAGGAACTAATTTCCTCCACCATCATCTCTGGAAGAGTTAGATCAGTGTGTTGCTTGAGCAATGACTTAAAAGTTCCCTGGATAATGTTCACATGCTGTAAGAATTAATTCCTCGATGAACTGATGCTGTTTTAGCTGCTAAAGGAGGACCAACTCCGTATTGAAATATATATATATATATATATATATATATATATATATATATATATATATATATATATATAAGGCAAAGGGGAAAAAAGAGAGTGCAAAAATTATAGGGAATAAGTCTGTTGAGTGTACCTGGTAAAGTGTATGGTAGAGTTATTATTGAAAGAATTAAGAGTAAAACAGAAAGCAGGATAGCAGATGAACAAGGGGGCTTTAGGAAAGGTAGGGGTGTGTAGACCAAGTGTTTACAGTGAAACATATAGGTGAACAGTATTTGGATAAGGGTAAAGATGTTTTTGTGGCATTTATGGATTTGGAAAAGGCGTATGATAGGGTAGATAGGGGGCAATGTGGCAGATGTTGCAGGTGTATGGAATAGGAGGAAGGTTACTGAAAGCAGTGAAGAGTTTTTATGAGGATAGTGAGGCTCAGGTTAGAGTGTGTAGGAGGGAAGGGACTATTTCCCAGTAAAAGTGGGCCTTAGACAAGGATGTGTGATGTCACCGTGGTTGTTCAATATATTTATAGATGGGGTTGTAAGAGAAGTGAATGCGAGGGTCTTGGCAAGAGGTGTTGGCTAAAAGATAAAGAAGCAAATACAAAGTGGGAGTTGTCACAGTTGCTTTTTGCTGATGACACTGTGCTTTTGGGAGATTCTGAAGAGAAGCTGCAGAGGTTGGTGGATGAATTTGGTAGGGTGTGTAAAGAAGAAAATTGAAAGTGAATATAGGAAAGAGTAAGGTGATGAGGATAACAAAAGAATAGGTGACGAAAGATTGGATATCAGATTGGAGGGAGAGAGTATGGAGGAGGTGAATGTATTCAGATATTTGGGAGTGGACATGTCGGCGGATGGGTCTATGAAGGATGAGGTGAATCATAGAATTGATGAGGGGAAAAGGGTGAGTGGAGCACTTCGGAGTCTGTGGAGACAAAGAACCTTGTCCATGGAAGTAAAGAGGGAATGTATGAGAGTATAGTTATACCAACGCTCTTATATGGGTGTGAAGCATGGGTGATGAATGTTGCAACGAGGAGAAGGCTGGAGGCAGTGGAGATGTCATGTCTGAGGTCAATGTGTGGTGTGAATATAATGCAGAGAATTCGGAGTTTGGAAATTAGGAGGAGGTGCGGGATTACCAAAACGATTGTCCAGAGCTGAGGAGGGTTGTTGAGGTGGTTTGGACATGTAGAGAGAATGGAACGAGACAGAGTGACTTCGAGAGTGTATAAATCTGTAGTGGAGGGAAGGCGGGGTAGGGGTCGGCCTAGGAAAGGTTGGAGGGAGGGGGTAAAGGAAGTTTTGTGTGCGAGGGCTTGGATTTCCAGCAAGCATGTGTGAGCGTATTTGATAGGAGTGAATGGAGGCATATGGTTTTTAATACTTGACGTGCTGTTGGAGTGTGAGCAAAGTAACATTTATGAAGGGATTCAGGAAACCGGCAGGCCGGACTTGAGTTCTGGAGATGGGAAGTACAGTGCCGGCACTCTGAAGGAGGGGTGTAAATGTTGCAGTTTTATAACTGTAGTGTAAAGCACCCTTCTGGCAAGACAGTGATGGAGTGAATGATGATGAAAGTTTTTCTTTTCGGGCCACCCTGCCTTGGTGGAATCGGCCGATGTGTATAAAAAAAATAATAATATATATATATATATATATATATATATATATATATATATATATATATATATATATATATATATATATATAATAAAAATATAGGGAGGTACCACCTCTAGAACTTTACTGGGGACCCTTATCCTCAGAGAAGACAATAAAAGTACCTCAGGGAAAACTCAAGATTCTCCCCGGAGCTGTTTGAATATTTTCTTCTACCACCCCCTATATTTTGTATTCTATATGAACTTTATTAATAGACAGAAAACACAAGCATGAATACGTTGGTACAATATATCAAAGATTATGAATCTCCTCCAGCTCCTCCGAAGCCGGACGCGAGCCCAGTATGCAGCATGCATTTCCCCTCTGGATGGCCACACTGAGGCGCTGGAACATGAAAGTGGCTGCCATTGGGTCCCTGGTGGTATCGATGAGTCTGGAACCCAGTTCTTTAAGGAAACGTGTGGCATTTTTTTTCCCATGCTCCCAAGGTCTCTGATCCCACTGGGACAAATTGATACTGTTGGCTTATGTCCCTGTACTTGCCGATCTTGTACTCCTCCCTGTGGTCAGCAGCTCCTGATGGATGTAGGTGTCAGCCAGCGTCGACACACAGGTATAGTCTCATGCTAAGAGCTTGCCATTCTTCCAAGGATAGATGGTGATCCCATCGGGGCGGTTTGCTGGGTTGTGGGCGTTGTTGGCTGCTAGTGATCGAGGCTCTCTCTGGGCTGGGCATCCAGCTGTAGCAAGGGTTCTCTTTATGATGTCGTTGACTTCATTGTGTCTTGTATGTCAGCCCTTGGTTTTGGAACAGTAGACCATATTGGTCGGCTTGCGCATCGCCGCAAATCACGTATATTCCGTATGAAATGGGGCAGCAAGGAGCTGCCCCAATACTGAGAGATATACAACTCTCGGTGCATATATCCAGTGTGCATTAAATGTTAATCCGTGGTGCACTAAGTATACTGTTAGACGGAGGAAACAACACCTCAGAATAGGTTTGACGTCAGTGTCATAAAATCTCGACCATGTGGAACACAAGCGCTGTTGCGGTCATACAACACCTGCAGAATGGAAGGTAAACAGGATTATTATGAGGGAGGAGCTGGGAGCTTTAATTCCTACCATCAAGAGCTCTCCTTCACTAGCATCAAGGCGCTCGACTTGAAGGCACTCAGGAACTAAGAGATCCATCAACGATAACGAAGACCTTAAGAACATTTGGTCGGGTCTGTCTGGAGGTTCTTCCGGGAGTCAACGCCCCCGCGGCCCGGTCCATGACCAGGCCTCGCGGTTGATCAGGGCCTGATCAACCAGGCTGTTACTGATGGCCGTACGTAGTCCAACGTACTAACCACAGCCCGGCTGGTCAGGCACTGACTTTAGGTATCTGTCCAGCTCCCTCTTGAATACAGCCAGGGGTCTATTGGCAATCCCTCTTATATATGCTGGGAGGCAGTTGAACAGTCTTGGGCCCCTGACACTTACTGTGTTATCACTTAGTGTACTCAAGGTACCCCTGCTTTTCATTGGGGGAATGTTGCACTGCCTGCGGAGTCTTTTGCTTTCATAGGGAGTGATTTCTGTCTGTAGTTTTGGGACTAGTCCCTCTTGGATTTTCCAGGTGTAAATTATGATGTATCTTTCTGGACTGTGTTCCACGGAGTACAGATCAAGGGACTTCAGTCGTTCCCAGTAAGCGAGGTGTTTTATTGTATTTATACATGCAGTGAAAGTTCTTTGTATATTCTCCAGATCTGCAACTTCGCCTACCTTGAAAGGGGCCGTTAGTGTACAGCAATATTCCAGCCTAGAGTGAACAAGCGATTTAAAAAGAATTATCATAAGAGTAGCATCCTAGTTTTGAGCATTCTCATTGTTCATCCTGTCATTTTCCTCGCAGATATGATAGATATCCAGACCCACGCTGATGAAATGGTACATGGGGCGGCGTAAATTTCTAACATAGCCAAGTATATAAATCACTAACTCGTCCCTCCCAAGAGGCCCAGGAGCTAGTAAGCCAGCGGAAGGCCTCGGTCGGATGACCAAAAACTCCGCGTCAGGAAACACTTGTCCTGTTTCCTGACAAACATTACCTAACCTAACCCCCTTCAAGAAGCCCGGGATATTTGTTAAAATTGGCAGTACTGACAGTGCTTAATGAGGAGGGCCTAGGCCTTTTGTGTATCCATATGCTCTTGCGCTACCGTCCACAGGATGGAATGGGTGCACATACTAGCAACTTCTGGCAAAATCTAAATTATACTAAGTAAATTTCCTAAATTTGCTTGTAACAGATAAGTGAACTGTAGATATAAATCGAAATCTAATCTCCATGAACGTGCCTATCTGTGCTCATGATAACGAGCATAGATGGGCATGTTTGTGGAGCAACCTGCAATGTGAACAGACTGACTGATGTTTGTAGTAGCCAGGCTTAGCTGGTAGGTATACTGACTGATTGTAGTAGCCAGGCTTAGGCTTGGCTCAAGTATACTGACTGATGTTGTAGTGGCCAGGCTTAGCTTGGCTACAAGTACTTCTGGCAGTTTGGGAGACACAGATGATGATCAAACTAAATGCAAATTATGTGATCAGGCATGGTACGTCTTGAACACTATGTGCTTAATTGTCTACATTGAGGAATACAGAGATAGACAGTATAAAAACCATGTGACATGTCAAGATATCTTATTAGTGAAAATAAGATACGTTATACAAAGCAAATTTCCTAAATTGCTTGTAACAATAAGTGAAATGTAGATATAACCAAATGTACAATTGTTAACCATTTTGGGGCCTAGTGCCTAGGCCTTTGTGTATCCATATGCTCTTGCGCTACCGTCCACAGGATGGATATGGGGGCACATAAACTAGCCACTTCGGTGGCAAATCTAAAATCTTAATGAGGAGGGGGGTGGTGGAGAATCCATTATATTATTAGTATACAACACCGGAAAATAGATGAGTAGGACACATGTACAATAGTTTGGGATCTTTACTGACGAAAGGTTTCGTCTGGTGAGCAGGCTTTTTTCTGTCCAGATACCTGGAGATCATTTCGGGGGTCAATGCCCCAGCGGCCCGGTCTGTGACCAGGCCTCGCAGTGGATTAGGGCCTGATCAACCAGGCTTTTATTGCTGGCCGCACGTAAACCGACGTACACAGCCCGGCTGGTCAGGTACTGACTTTAAGTGCCTCTCCAGCGCCTTCTTGAAGACACACACACCAGATGAACACCTACGAAAATGAGTCACATTGCTTGACTTACTTCAGTTGCCACAGGTAATTTACGTGTGTATTATTGGGTAAGACAGCTGTAATAATTTAAAATTCCTTAACTGTGCCTAAACAAACTTACTGAGGAGATAGTGAAGACACAGACACAGTACCGTGACTGTAACAATACACAAATATAACCCGTATGTAGGAGACAGAAACTTATGACGACGTTTCGGTCCGACTTGTAACTGGTTAATGGTCCAGATCAGACCGAAACTTCGTCATTTAAATTTCTCATGTGCAGGTTATTTGTGTATTACTAAGATGTTTACATGAGGTGGTCAGTTTCTCAACCATGGTGTGTACACATGATGTGTACACATGATGTGTACACATGGTGTATACGCATGGTGTGTACACATGGTGTGTACACCTCCATAGCTTCCATGAAGGTTAATCTGAAGAGAGACATTTGCTTATTTAAGCGGTTAAAAAATAATTCTGGGCACATTGACACTGTCAATAATAATAATCTTTCTCCAGGTAAGATGCTCCAGCTTAGAAAATTTGAAGCCGATCACAAGAACCATTCTCAAGCTATCGTTCAGAAACCAATATTGTGGACTACAAAATTGATAAAACTCACCTGCACAGGTGGACGACGATGCGAACCTTCCTCTAGGTATTTAAGTTTGAAGTCGATCGGTAGACTAGTGGGCTGGTAGGCAACACTCTCGCCTCACATGCTGAGTGTCTGTGGTTCGATAGCCGGCACGGGTGGAAACATTGAGAGTGTTTCATTGCACCTGCTGTCCCTGGTCACCTAGTAGGCAAGTAGGTACCTGGGTGCTAGTCGACTGGTGTGGGTGGCATCCTGGGGGACAAGATTGAAGGACCACAATGGAAATAAGGCAGACAGTCCCTCGATGACGCACTGACTTTCTTGGTTATCTTATCTTAGCGGGGATTTAAAGCGCATCTGCTACATATATCGCCTGTATACCACCATTTAAGAATTAAAGTATATATTATTGTAACCACGAACGAGTGGTATTGATCAATAACAACACTGCACTAGCCAAGGACTCGAACCCATGTTGCACTGGCCCTCCTGATGGTGAGCCAGAACGTATGTGAGATGAGTCACTGGGTACGAGAGGGAGGACCAGGAACCTTGTTATTACATTCAGAAAACAAGAGCCAAACCCGTATGGTTCACAGCTACAAGGCCAACACCTCAAGGTTCGTATTCTTTGTTTGATGGAGTTTAAAGACTATCTATTACACAAGGGTCATTAGGGATGCATAACACCCGTTCACCTCTTGCCAAGAATAATTTATGCCTGTCCCGTAGCTGGGTTGGTAGCGCACTCAGCTCACACACTGAGGTCCGTGGTTCGATCCTCGGTACGGGTGCAAACATTAGAACGTGTTTTCTTAAGACACTTGTTGCCCCTGTTCACCTAGCACTGAAGTAGGTACCTGGGTGTTAGTCGACTGGTGTGGGTCGCATCCTGGGGACCAAAATTGAGATAATTTGAGGGAAATGCTCAGTGTAACAAGGGTCTTTCTATATAGTAGTGTCATTGGTGTCAGCTATGGTCTGTATACCTTGTACATGTAGAAATAAAGATTATTATTATTATTATTATTATTATTATTATTATTATTATTATTATTATTATTATTTAAAATAGGGATTAAACTCTCAGCAATATATACGCTGAGAGATATACATCTCTCAGCGTACATATTCTATGTACAATTTAAAGTCACAAGACCGTGATTAGAACAATACATAAACCTATGACGACGTTTCGGTCCGACTCGGACCGAAACGTCTTCATAAGTGCGGGTTATTTGTGTAAATATCCTATGTGTGTTTGTCTTTATTTTGTTATGCTGGTTGAGATCAACACATTGTAATATGTATCTGTCCATGTATCATCGTCAGTGTTGCCGGACACTTAATTACCAGATGTTAGTAACACTGCTGGAACAAGTGTTAGTAACACTGCTGGAACAAGTGTTAATAACACTGCTAGAACAAGTGTTAGTAACACTGCTGGAACAAGTGTTAGTAACACTGCTAGAACAAGTGTTAGTAACACTGCTGGAACAAGTGTTAGTAACACTGCTGGAACAAGTGTTAGTGACACTGCTGGAACAAGTGTTAGTGACACTGCTGGAACAAGTGTTAGTAACACTGCTGGAACAAGTGTTAGTAACACTGCTGGAACAAGTGTTAGTGACACTGCTGGAACAAGTGTTAGTAACACTGCTGGAACAAGTGTTAGTAACACTGCTATAACAAGTGTTAGTAACACTGCTGGAACAAGTGTTAGTGACACTGCTGGAACAAGTGTTAGTAACACTGCTAGAACAAGTGTTAGTAACACTGCTGGAACAAGTGTTATTAACACTGCTACAACAAGTGATAGTAACACTGCTGGAACAAGTGTTAGTAACACTGCTGGAACAAGTGTTAGTAACACTGCTGGAACAAGTGTTAGTAACACTGCTGGAACAAGTGTTAGTGACACTGCTGGAACAAGTGTTAGTAACACTGCTGGAACAAGTGTTAGTAACACTGTTGGAACAAGTGTTAGTAACACGGCTGGAACAAGTGTTAGTAACACTGTTGGAACAAGTGTTAGTAACACTGCTGGAACAAGTGTTAGTAACACTGTTGGAACAAGTGTTAGTAACACGGCTGGAACAAGTGTTAGTAACACTGCTGGAACAAGTGTTAGTAACACTGCTGGAACAAGTGTTAGTGACACTGCTAAAACAAGTGTTAGTAACACTGCTGGAACAAGTGTTAGTAACACTGCTGCAACAAGTGTTAGTGACACTGCTAAAACAAGTGTTAGTAACACTGCTGGAACAAGTGTTAGTAACACTGCTGGAACAAGTGTTAGTGACACTGCTAAAACAAGTGTTAGTAACACTGCTGAAACAAGTGTTAGTAACACTGCTGCAACAAGTGTTAGTAACACTGCTAAAACAAGTGTTAGTAACACTGCTGGAACAAGTGTTAGTAACACTGCTGGAACAAGTGTTAGTAACACTGCTGCAACAAGTGTTAGTAACACTGCTGGAACAAGTGTTAGTGACACTGCTGGAACAAGTGTTAGTGACACTGCTGGAACAAGTGTTAGTAACACTGCTGGAACAAGTGTTAGTAACACTGCTGCAACAAGTGTTAGTAACACTGCTGGAACAAGTGTTAGTGACACTGCTGGAACAAGTGTTAGTGACACTGCTGGAACAAGTGTTAGTAACACTGCTGGAACAAGTGTTAGTAACACTGCTGGAACAAGTGTTAGTAACACTGCTGCAACAAGTGTTAGTAACACTGCTGGAACAAGTGTTAGTGACACTGCTGGAACAAGTGTTAGTGACACTGCTGGAACAAGTGTTAGTAACACTGCTGGAACAAGTGTTAGTAACACTGCTGCAACAAGTGTTAGTAACACTGCTGGAACAAGTGTTAGTGACACTGCTGGAACAAGTGTTAGTGACACTGCTGGAACAAGTGTTAGTAACACTGCTGGAACAAGTGTTAGTAACACTGCTGGAACAAGTGTTAGTAACACTGCTGGAACAAGTGTTAGTGACACTGCTGGAACAAGTGTTAGTGACACTGCTGAAACAGCACTCGAAAATAAGGAATATCCATTAGGACTTTTTATTGACCTAAGGAAAGCTTTCGACACAGTAAACCACGGCATCATACTCCACAAACTTGACCACTATGGAATAAGAGGTCATGCACTAGCATACTTCAAATCCTACCTCACTCATAGGTATCAGTATGTCACTATTAAAGACACATCCTCCACGACACTACCACTAGACACCGGAGTACCGCAGGGAAGTGTTCTTGGTCCCCTGCTCTTCCTCTTATACATCAATGATCTTCCCAATGTATCACAACAACTGAAACCAATACTCTTTGCTGACGACACAACTTATGTCATCTCCCACACAAACCTTGCCACGCTTAATACCATTGTTAACGACGAATTAATAAAAATATCAACATGGATGACAGCCAATAAACTTACACTCAACACTGATAAGACCTTCTATATTATGTTTGGCAACAGAGCAGGTGATCCACAATTAAACATTAAGATCAACACTACACCTATTGCTAAACATAATGAGGGCAAGTTCCTGGGCCTTCACCTTGACAGCAGCCTGAAATTCAGCACCCATATCCAACACATAACAAAGAAAGTGTCCAAAACTGTGGGGATCCTCTCTAAGATACGGTATTATGTACCACAATCAGCCCTACTCACATTATACTACTCACTCATCTATCCCTACCACACATATGCCATTTGTGCATGGGGATCAGCAGCAATTACCCACCTAAAGCCAATAATAACCCAACAAAAAGCCGCAGTAAGAATTATCACGCAATCCAACGCTAGGCAGCACCCCCCCCCCCCACTCTTCAAAGACCTAAACCTACTCACTGTTCAGAACATCCATACTTACTACTCTGCTATCTACATTTATAGAACCATTAATTCCAACTTTAACCCTGAGCTAAAACACTTTCTTGACAGTTGTGACAGGACCCATAGACATAATACCAGACATAAACATCTCTTTGACATTCCCCGTGTCCGACTAAATCTATACAAAAATTCAATGCGCATAAAAGGACTTAAAATCTGGAACTCCCTGCCTGAAAACTCTAGAACTGCAGACACAACCTCCATTTTCAAAAGCACCCTTAAAAAACATCTTATCTCACACACGCACCCAACCTGTAGCTAACCACATAAAAACTACTTTATCTTGCACATATCCACAGTAAAATACACTTATTGATATATGTGATTCCCCTTAATTTGCACAGTACTAACCAAAATTCTAATACACCTATTGCTTCATAATTCTTAAGCTAGTCTTAAGTTTGCCTAAGACACTCCAATATAGAAACTGTATTATGCCAATACATCACCTTTATCATTAATATATAAACTAAATGCTAAATTCTTAAACTAATTGTTAAATTCTTAAATGTTTAAATTTCAGTACCTCAATTTTGTAAACCTAGTTAATCACTACAATTACCTAACCTTACTATCAGTATAATCATTGTGTCACTATAGAGTAAGACCTATCATAAGACTCCCTGAAAAGCCTAGACATACCTAGGCATATTATTGGCCATCTTGTAATATCTACTTCATAAAATGTATAATTATAAGTACACCCCACCTTGTATATTACCAGAAATAAAGAATTTGAATTTGAATTTGAATACTGCTAGAACAAGTGTTAGTAACACTGCTAGAACAAGTGTTAGTAACACTGCTGGAACAAGTGTTAGTAACACTGCTGGAACAAGTGTTAGTAACACTGCTAGAACAAGTGTTAGTAACACTGCTGGAACAAGTGTTAGTAACACTGCTGGAACAAGTGTTAGTAACACTGCTAGAACAAGTGTTAGTAACACTGCTGGAACAAGTGTTAGTAACACTGCTGGAACAAGTGTTAGTAACACTGCTAGAACAAGTGTTAGTAACACTGCTGGAACAAGTGTTAGTAACACTGCTGGAACAAGTGTTAGTAACACTGCTAGAACAAGTGTTAGTAACACTGCTGGAACAAGTGTTAGTAACACTGCTGGAACAAGTGTTAGTAACACTGCTAGAACAAGTGTTAGTAACACTGCTGGAACAAGTGTTAGTAACACTGCTGGAACAAGTGTTAGTAACACTGCTGGAACAAGTGTTAGTAACACTGCTAGAACAAGTGTTAGTAACACTGCTGGAACAAGTGTTAGTAACACTGCTAGAACAAGTGTTAGTAACACTGCGTGAACAAGTGTTAGTAACACTGCTGGAACAAGTGTTAGTAACACTGCTGGAACAAGTGTTAGTAACACTGTTGGAACAAGTGTTAGTAACACTGCTGGAACAAGTGTTAGTAACACTGCTGGATCAAGTGTTATTAAGTTTTTATTCATGTACAGGTACACATAAATACAGTTACGTAGATTATCACACGTAGATTATCACACGTAGATTATCACACGTAGATTATCACACGTAGATTATCATACATAATCATACGTAGATTATCATACGTAGATTATCATACGTAGATTATCACACGTAGATTATCACACATAGATTATCACACGTAGATTATCACACGTAGATTATCATACATAGATTATCATACGTAGATTATCACACGTAGATTATCATACGTAGATTATCACACGTAGATTATCATACGTAGATTATCATACTTAGATTATCATACGTAGATTATCAATCACACGTAGATTATCAATCACACGTAGATTATCACACGTAGATTGTCATACGTAGATTATCATACTTAGATTATCATACGTATATTATCATACGTAGATTATCATACTTAGATTATCATACGTATATTATCATACGTATATTATCATACGTAGATTATCACACGTAGATTATCATACGTAGATTATCACACGTAGATTATCATACGTAGATTATCATACTTAGATTATCATACGTATATTATCATACGTAGATTATCATACTTAGATTATCATACGTAGATTATCATACGTAGATTATCACACGTAGATTATCACACGTAGATTATCATACGTAGATTATCATACGTAGATTATTACACGTAGATTATCATACGTAGATTATCATACATAGATTATCATACGTAGATTATCAATCACACGTAGATTATCATACGTAGCTTATCATACGTAGATTATCACACGTAGATTATCATATGTAGATTGTCATGCGTAGATTATCACACGTAGATTATCACACGTAGATTATCATACGTAGATTATCACACGTAGATTATCATATGTAGATTGTCATGCGTAGATTATCATACGTAGATTATCATACGTAGATTATCATACGTAGATTATCACACGTAGATTATCATATGTAGATTGTCATGCGTAGATTATCATGCTTAGATTATCATACGTAGATTATCATACGTAGATTATCACACGTAGATTATCACACGTAGATTATCATACGTAGATTATCACACGTAGATTATCATATGTAGATTATCACACGTAGATTATCATACGTAGATTATCATACTTAGATTATCATACGTAGATTATCATACGTAAAATATCATACGTAGATTATCATACGTAGATTATCAAACGTAGATTATCATACGTAGATTATCATACGTAGATTATCATACATAGATTATCATACGTAGTAGTCCTCAGGAGGAAACTGGACAAATTGCTCCACCAGGTGCCGGATTAACAAGGACTGTGATGGTTATGTTGACCAGCGGGCCGCCAGTAGCAACAGCCTGGTTGACCAAGTAAGCACAAGACAAGCCTGGCCCAGGGTCGGGCTGCGGGATTATTTCTTCATTTGCGAGAGCGGTGAAGAAGTGTCACCGGTGTGACCAACAAGTGACACAGCAAGTGCAAAATTATGAAGCTTGGGGAAAGACAAAGAAGACGTCAGACGGAGTACGGGCACCTCCCCCAAGAAGCACATCAACCAAATAACTGCCGCAGCAAATGCAGGCTTGGCAAATCTAAGTAAGGAGTCATTCACGACACTGTACACCGTGTACGTCAGACCCATATTGGAGTACGCAGCACCAGTACAGAACCCACACCTGGTCAAGCAAGTCAAGAAATAAGAGAAGTGAAGAGGTTTGCAGGGAGATTAGTCCCGGTGCTCAGGACTATATATACTCTATGAGAAGGTAAATAAACTCAGCTGTGGTGTCCGAGTGGTTAAGGAGATGGACTCGAAATCCATTGGGCTATGCCCGCACAGGTTCGAATCCTGTCCACAGCGATGTATTTAACTGTCCCGTAGCTCGGTTGGTAGCGCACTCCGTGGTTCGATCCCCAGTACGGGTGGAAACATTAGGTCGTGTTTTCTTAAGACACCTGCTGTCCATGTTCACCTAGTAGTAAGTAGGTACCTGGGTGTTAGTCGACTGGTGTGGGTTGCATCCTGGAGGACATAATTTACTTAAGTTGCTTGAAATTCTCTGCATAACCAGATTTATATATATATATATCCAAATATTCTTCCTTGAAGCCTTTTTATCCACTTCTCCTATATATATATATATATATATATATATATATATATATATGTGTGTGTGTGTGTGTGTGTGTGTGTGTGTGTGTGTGTGTGTGTGTGTCATTGATGTCAGCTATGGTCTAAGTTGTATCATGTACTTTTAAAAATAGATTATTATTATTATTATTATTATTATTATTATTATTATTATTATTATTATTACTATTATTATATGAAACTGAAGGACAGGACTAGATGGGATATGATAATGTACAAAACAGAGAGGAATTGACAGGGTGGATAGAGACAAAAATGTTCGACAGCTGGAAGTTGAAAATCACAGGAGTCATAGGGATGTTAGGAAGTATTTCTTCAGCCTTATAGTCAAGAAGTGGAATGAACTCAAGAGTGAAGTGGTAGAGGTAGGATCCATACATAGCAAGAGGCGGGACCAGGAGCTGTAACTCGAGCCCTCCAACCACATATAGGTGAGTATATACACACAATTTTACACTCGACCCCTGCAACTACAACTAGGTGAGTACAACTAGGTGAGTACAGACAAACATACAATCTAACATACAAACATACAGTCTAACACACACAATTTAACACACACATAATGTAACACAGACAACCACACAATATAACACCATATCCACGAACTACTGGTCACGGTTATATCCGGTACTTCAAGGCTAGACCACACCGTCTCTATGCGAGGCCAACTGTCCTCCAATCATGTCTATCACCCTCCTTCCCTATCTTTTTTTTTTACGCAGGGTTTAACAAGGTAAGGTTAAGGATCCCTAGCTTTATTGACAAGCTATTTACAAGTTAAGGGTTCCTAACATTATCGACAAGATAAGAGCTGTTACCTACATCAGCTCATTTCAAAACATTTTTATTGTTATGAAACATACAAGTAGGGAACAGGATGAAGTTTTAGCCATCTGTGTGCCAGCTGTGAGCCATACATAGGCCAGCATTTTCATTTGATCAACTGACTTGATCTCGTTGACATCATAATGCTGTACGAATGTGTTCCAGACTCGAGTCATCCTGGGGATAAATGATCTCAGATGAAGTGATGTTCTGGAGAAGGTTACAGCCAGAGTGAAGTTGCTGCTGGCTGCCCGTCTTGTGGTATAGAAGCTTGCTTCTCGCTGTCCTCGAAGTGGAGCCAAGTGTGGTACTTTGACAATGTTGGCCTTGTACATAACAGTAAGGCCACCCACAACCCTCCAGTGTTGAAGGCTCTGCTGAAATGACAGATCTGTCCAGGATGGGTCCAGGCGAGAGATGAGACGTCTTGCTCTGTTCTCTACTCTGTCAAGCAGTCACAGATGAGAGGGAGGGGGGCAGGCAAACCAAGAAAGTTGAGCATACTCAAGGTGTGAGCGTACTTGTGCCTCATACAGAATCTTGCAACCCCTACTGTCAAGCAGATGCGAGATACGGCGAAGTGCTGTAAGCTTCCTGGCTGCCTTGTTTGCAAGATTTACTATGTGGTTCTTCATGGTCAGTTTGGAGTCAAATTTCACCCCAAGGATATCAACTTCTTTCCCAGGTACCAACACTCTCCCATTCATACTTACTACTGCACCGGCATTACCATCATGGTGCCTAGAGACTATCATCATTTGTGTTTTCTCAGGTGCAAATGTTACTTGCCATCGGTTTCCCCAAGCTGATTGATATAGCTCTTAGCTGGTGATTGATGTAGCTTAGGGCAGCTGATATTTTTTCTCTTGGATAAGTGAATGTCAGAGTGCAGTCGTCTGCATATGCATGGGATTCTGGGATGAGACTCCTCTCTCTCTCTCTCTCTCTCTCTCTCTCTCTCTCTATATATATATATATATATATATATATATATATATATATATATATATATATATATATATATATATATATATATATATATATATATATATATATATATATACCCTTCAAGCCTGGACAGACGGCAAGCAGGTGGTGTGGGACTACACCTTGGCTGATACCTATCTCCAATACACCAGGGAGGAAGGAGGGACAGCTGCCACCTTCAGGGAGTCCCAGAAGTCGAGAAAATATGGAGAACTTGCCCATCATTATATGTTTGTTCCTAATTTATTATAATATATATATATATATATATATATATATATATATATATATATATATATATATAATTTTATATATATATATACATACAAGGTATGATATAGCACGTAAGGAAAGTAATTTGTTGGATTATGTATTGGTGGATAAAAGGTTTATAAAGGGGCAACGGATATATCGGATCATTATTTGGTTGTAGCTACAGTTAGAGTAAAAGGTAGATGGGACAAAAAGAAAATGGCAACAGCAAGTAAGAGAGAGATAAAAGTGTATAAACTAAGGGAGGAGGAAGTTAGGGTGAGATATAAGCAACTATTGGCAGAAAGGTGGGCTAGTGCAAGTAGGAGTAGTGGGGGTTGAAGAGAGTTGGGATAGTTTTAAAAATGCAGTATTAGAATGTGGGGCAGAAGTTTGTGGCTATAGGAGGGTGGGTGCAGGAGGAAAGAGGAGTGAGTGGTGGAATGAAGAAGTAAAGGGTGTGATAAAAGAGAAAAAGGTAGCTTATGAGAGGTTTTACAAAACAGAAGTGTAAATAGAAGAGCAGAGTATATGGAGAGTAAAAGAAAGGTGAAGAGAGTGGTGAGAGAGTGCAAAGAAGAGCGGATGAAAGAATGGGAGAGGCTCTGTCAAGAAATTTTGCTGAAAACAAGAAAAATTTTTGGAGTGAGATAAACAAGGTAAGAAAGCCTAGGGAACGAATGGATTTGTCAGTTAAAAACAGAGTAGGGAGTTAGTAGATGGGGAGCTGGAGGTATTGGGTAGATGGCGGGAATATTTTGAGGAACTTTTAAATGTCGATGAAAAAGGGATGTGGTAATTTCATGTACTGGCCAGGGAGGTACAACATCGTTTAGGAGTGAAGAAGAGCAGGATGTGAGTGTGGGGGAGGTGCGTGGGGCATTACGTAGAATGAAAGGGGTAAAGCAGCTGGAACTGACGGGATCATGACAGAAATGTTAAAAGCAGGGGGATATAGTGCTGGAGTGGTTGGTATTTTTGTTTAATAAATGTATGAAAGAGGGGAAGGTACCTAGGGATTGGCAGCGAGCATGTATAGTTCCTTTATATAAAGGGAAGGGGATAAAAGAGAGTGTAAAAATTATAGGGAATAAGTTTACTGAGTATACCAGGTAAAGTGTATGGTAGGGTTATTATTGAAAGAATTAGAGGTAAGACAGAGAGTAGGATTGCAGATGAGCAAGGAGGCTTTAGAGTGGGTAGGGGATGTGTAGATCAAGTGTTTACAGTGAAGCATATATGTGAACAGTATTTAGATAAAGGTAGAGAAGTTTTCGTTGCATTTATGGATTTAGAAAAGGCATATGATAGAGTGGATAGGGGAGCAATGTGGCAAATGTTGCAAGTGTATGGAATAGGTAGTAAGTTACTGAAGGCTGTAAAGAGTTTTTATGAGGATAGTGAGGCTCGGGTTAGGGTGTGTAAGAGAGAGGGAGATTACTTCCCAGTAAAAGTAGGTCTTAGACAGGGATGTGTAATATCACCATGGTTAACCAAACCATACCACGGGTGGGGTTCGAACCCGCGGTCATTACGATTTCGTGAATCACCATGGTTGTTTAATATATTTATAGATGGGGTTGTAAAAGAAGTAAATGCTAGGGTGTTGGGGAGAGGGGTGGGAATAAATTATGGAGAATTAAATGCAAAAGGGGAGTTGACACAGTTACTTTTTGCTGATGATACTGTGTTTATGGGAGATTCTAAAGAAAAGTTGCAAAGGTTAGTGGACGAGTTTGGGAGAGTGTGTAAAGGTAGAAAGTTGAAAGTGAACATAGATAAGAGTAAGGTGATGAGGGTATCAAATGATTTAAATAAAGAAAAATTGGATATCACATTGGAGAGAGGGATTATGGAAGAAGTAAATGTTTTCAGATATTTGGGAGTTGATGTGTCAGCGGATGGGTTTATGAAGGATGAGGTTAACCATAGAATTGATGAAGGAAAAAAGGTGAGTGGTGCATTGAGGTATCTGTGGAGACAAAAAAACGTTATCCATTTAGGCAAAGAAGAGAATGTACGAAAGTATAGTGGTACCAACACTCTTATATGAGTGTGAAGCATGGGTTGCAAATGCTGCAGCGAGGAGGAGGCTGGAGGCAGTGGAGATGTCCTGTCTAAGGGCAATGTGTGGTGTAAATATTATGCAGAAAATTCGGAATGTGGAAATTAGGAGAAGGTGTGGAGTTACTAAAAGTATTTGTCAGAGGGCTGAAGAGGGGTTGTTGAGGTGGTTTGGTCATTTAGAGAGAATGGATCAAAGTAGAATGACTTGGAGAGCTTATAAAACTATAGGGGAAGAAAGGCGGGGTAGGGGTCGTCCTAGAAAAGGTTGGAGGGAGGGGGTAAAGGAGGTTTTGTGGGCGAGGGCTTGGACTTCCAGCAAGCATGTGTGAGCGTGTTAGATAGGAGTGAATGGAGACGAATGGTTTTGGGACATGGCGATCTGTTGGAGTGTGAGCAGGGCAACATTTTGTGAAGGGATTCAGGAAACCAGTTAGTTGATTTAGTTGGACTTGAGTCCTGGAAATGGGAAGTACAATGCCTGCACTTTAAAGGAGGGTCTGGGATAGTGACAGCTGGGAGGACTATTCTCAGCTGTCGTATCTGAGCGCCTCTGCAAAGACAGTGATTATGTATGAGTGTGGTGAAAGTGTTGAATGATGATGAAAGTATTTTCATTTTGGGTCACCCTGCCTCGGTGGGAGACGGCCGACTTGTTGAAAAAAAAAAAAAATAATATATATATATATATATATATATATATATATATATATATATATATATATATATATATATATATATATATATATATATATATATATATATATTTTATCAACAAGTCGGCCATCTCCCACCGAGGCAGGGTGACCCAAAGAAAGAAAATCCCCAAAAAGAAAATACTTTCATCATCATTCAACACTTTCACCACACTCATACATAATCACTGTCTTTGCAGAGGAGCTCAGATACGACAGCTGAGAATAGTCCCTCCCAGCTGTCACTATCCCAAACCCCTCCTTTAAAGTGCAGGCATTGTATTTCCCATTTCCAGGACTCAAGTCCAGCTAAATCAATTAACTGGTTTCCCTTAATCCCTTCACAAAATGTTACCCTGCTCACACTCCAACAGCTCGTCAGGTCCCAAAAACCACTCGTCTCCATTCACTCCTATCTAACATGCTCACACATGCTTGCTGGAAGTCCAAGCCCCTCGCCCACAAAACCTCCTTTACCCCCTCCCTCCAACCTTTTCTAGGACGACCCCTACCCCGCCTTCCTTCCCCTACAGATTTATACGCTCTCCAAGTCATTCTACTTTGATCCATTCTCTCTAAATGACCAAACCACCTCAACAACCCCTCTTCAGCCCGCTGACAAATACTTTTAGTAACTCATCACCTTCTCCTAATTTCCACATTCCGAATTTTCTGCATAATATTTACACCACACATTGCCCTTAGACAGGACATCTCTACTGCCTCCAGCCTACTCCTCTTCGCTGCAGCATTTGCAACCCATGCTTCACACCCATATATGAGTGTTGGTACCACTATACTTTCGTATATTTCCTTCTTTCCCTCCATGGATAACATTTTTTGTCTCCACAGATACCTCAACGCACCACTCACCTTTTTTCCTTTATTAATTCTATGGTTAACCTCATCCTTCATAAACCCATCCGCTGACATGTCAACTCCCAAATATCTGAAAACATTTTCTTCTTCCATAATCCCTCTCTCCAATGTGATATCCAATTTTTCTTTATTTAAATCGTTTGATACCCTCATCACCTTACTCTTATCTATGTTCACTTTCAACTTTCTACCTTTACACACCCTCCCAAACTCGTCCACTAACCTTTGCAACTTTTCTTTAGAATCTCCCATAAGCACAGTATCATCAGCAAAAAGTACAGTGGACCCCCGAGTAACGAACACCTTGGAAATCGTACAATTATGTAAGTATAATATTGTAAGTGCTTGTGGAAGTGTATTTTGGGGGGTCTGAAATAGACTAACCTATGTGACATTATTCCTTAAGGGAGTAAATTCGTTCGGTAATGGCACTTGATCAGGCTTCTGGAATGAAGCTTTTACGTTACTTGGGGGTCCACTGTATATGTATATTATATATATATATATATATATCCATCCCTCTCCTTCCGTCTCTCTCTCTCTATTCTTCCCCTGCCCCCCATTTCTCTCTTTATCCTTCTAAATTCCTTAATACAGTGGTACCTCGGTATACGTCCGTAATCCACCCAGGACCTTGGACTTACACCAAACACGACATATACCAAACAAATTTTCCCTTAAGAAATATGTACGTATTATAGGGAAAATGATTAATCCGTTCCCATGAAAAAAATCTTATTGTTATTGGCATATTATACATTGATGGGGTTGTATAAAATAATTTAAACACTGCTTAATACTAAAATATATATAATTTAAACACTGCTTAATACTAAAATACATACATAAATAAAAAATAATTAGATGAAATAAATGCAAATTTAACCTCACTTTATACTTTGCTGAAAAGAGTCGAGTGCCTACTAGGATAGTGCTGAGAAGGGAGGAAGAGGAAATGTTATTGTTTGGAAGGAGAGTCCCATTTTCTTTTTCCTATTTGGACCTGGTTGAAGCTCACCAGGTTTGACTTTTACTAAAAATCTGTAAGAGGAACTTTGCTTCTGCCTTCTCCTCAGGATGTTTTGGAAATGTGACATTGTCTGGTCATTCCAGACAATGCTATTACTGCTTGTTCGGGATTTGTTGGGGTGGTACTTCTCTGCAAAGTTTTTGACGTCCATCCATTTGGCAAAGATTTCCTTGATTAATGAAGTAGGGGCTTCCTCTATCTCCTCTTCTGACCCTGAAGAGAGTGCATCCATCTTAGTCTTGTGCTCCTCCTTCTCAAGTTCCTGTAGCACCTCAGTGGACAGCTCTTCCCTGTGCCCCTTCACTAACTCCTAAACATCGAGAGAAAGGTAAACAAGGGTAGCACGTGGTGTCGTGACTCATTTTGACCCATACAAGTCGTATTCCAAACAAAGGTCATATACTGTACCAAGCAAAACTTTTCGCGTCCAAACAGGACGTATACCAAGTTGGACTTATTCCAAAGCGGATGTATACCGAGGTACCACTGTACTGGACATCCATATCAATCCCACTATTCCTCTTCTTCCCACTCACCAAATCTCTCTTCTCCCCACTCTCTTTAACCCCTCTCCTTCCCACTCATTCTGTTCTACCTACACGCTGTTGTGCTGGAGTATTTGGTTCACAGCCGAAATAGCAAGGTTCGATTCCCGGACTCTGGAGCATACGAGGGGAAGCACTAAACCCTGTACTCTCTAGAACGCAGGCGGGAGAGATACATTATTATATACACATGGAAAATTCTCGAGGGCTTAGTACCAAACTTGCACACAAAAATCACTCCCTACGAAAGCAAAAGACTCGGCAGGCGATGTAACATCCCCCCAATAAAGAGCAGGGGTGCCACTAGCACGTTGAGGGACAACACAATAAGTGTCAGGGGCCCAAGATTGTTCAACTGCCTCCCAGCATACATCAGGGGGATTACCAACAAACCCCTGGCTGTCTTCAAGCAGGCACTGGACAGGCACCTAAAGTCGGTACCTGACCAGCCAGGCTGTGGTTCGTACGTTGGACTGCGTGCGGCCAGCAGTAACAGCCTGGTTGATCAGGCTCTGGTCCAACAGGAGGCCTGGTCACAGACTGGGCCGCAGGGGCGTTGACCCCTGGAATTCTCTCCAGGTAGACTCTCCAGGTTAAGCAGTGTCTGGGCATTGGGATATAAGCCTGTTTGATCCTTGGAATGTGAGAATAGCCCCAATTCTTTGGATCAAAAACTCTTCACAGGAATCAAAACACCCACTGCTGGGTTATATTAGGGGTGCACTAAACCTGAAGGGGTCATTCAGTCAAAGAAATGTTTATTGTCTGTGGTGGGTTTATTGTTTGTGGTGGGTTTTGTTTGTGGTGGGTTTGTTTATGGGTTTATTGTCTGAGGTGGGTTTGTGGTGGATTTATTGTCAGAGGTGGGTTTATTGTATGTGGTGGGTTTATTGTGTGGTGGGTTTATTGTGTGGTGGGTTTATTGTTGTCTATGGTGGGTTTGTGTGATTGGGCTTATTGTATTGAGTCAAGAATTTTTTTTTTTTCAACAAGTCGGCCGTCTCCCACCGAGGCAGGGTGACCCAAAAAGAAAGAAAATCTCCAAAAAGAAAATACTTTCATCATCATTCAACACTTTCACCACACTCATACATAATCACTGTCTTTGCAGAGGAGCTCAGATACGACAGCTGAGAAAAGTCCCTCCCAGCTGTCACTATCTCAGATCCCTCCTTTAAAGTGCAGGCATTGTACTTCCCATTTCCAGGACTCAAGTCCAACTAAATCAATTAACTGGTTTCCCTGAATCCCTTCACAAAATGTTACCCTGCTCACACTCCAACAGATCGTCATGTCCCAAAAACCATTCGTCTCCATTCACTCCTATCTAACACGCTCACACATGCTTGCTGGAAGTCCAAGCCCCTCGCCCACAAAACCTCCTTTACCCCTTCCCTCCAAGGGGAATATACTGCATAATAATAATAATCGTAAAGAAAAAAAAAAAACGCTGAGTCAAGGGGAGAGTAACTCAAATTCCTTGGATCAAGAGCCCTTTACCAACACCAAGACATTCTCTTTGAATTTCCTGACAAAAAATCTTCCCCCAACACAGGAAATTCTTAACAATGTGGGAAACAGCAAACAAACATTTTACTTGCCAGTACATTTGTTTAGCCAGTGTGCAAATAAAAATACCAGCTGCAGTATATAAGGTTTATTAATTAGTTTCAACAGAAGTAATTAAAAAATTATTTACCATTCATTTTATTTACAACCAAAATGTAATTAACAGTAAGATTAGCTGATTATGGTGTTTTGAAGGAGGACTCGAATATAGTAAAGCCACGATGTCAGGAAACATATATTAATCCAACTTATTTTACAGATTATAAAATTGCTATTCTTAAAATAATGTAAATACTACATCAATTTATATTTCTACAAACATGCTGATGAAGCATTTAACTAGTGCCAAGTGTTTCAGTTCATATCACTTACAATATATACAACCCTAAACAAAATCAGTCAGTCCAATAAGTTTATTATTTTTTCAAAACCAGTTCTTGATAAGTCTCAATACAACCTTGGTCTATGGTTTCCGTTAAAGACATACCATCTTCATGTGGAACATCCATCACAATGATGATGACTAAGTGAAAAACTTGTATAACCATTATCTACACTTCTCTTATAAATCAAACACACACCACAGTTTAAAAGGAAATAAAATTTTTAAACTTATTAAACAACCTTTATCTCAGATAATATTAGCAGTTTATTTTTATTTTCTCTCATACTACTTACACACTTTATTTGTTAATAACTTCATAATCAATAATAAAATCTGAAATTCCTTTATTAACATAATCTACATTTTTAAATTAAAACTTTCTTGGCTCAACATATTATTAGAGACTTCTCATACTTTTCAAAATGTGTTTTCAGTCTCCATGATACCTGGACATGAGTGCTCAGCTTTGAACAAATCATCACATATTAGTGATTGGCTTATAAACAGTAATGACAAATTCATATCAGGTATACAATAAAGGTATTTTGTGTGTATCTCACCAGCCAACGTAACCAACAACATGTGACCAATGACAAATGAATGTGGCTGTGTCACAGTTGCACTCGGAAATTTACCTGTTTGAAGAAAATTGTTGCAGACTGGCACTGATTTTATAACTTGCAAGATACACAAAATCAAGATTCACATCATTAAAAATAAATGCAGCAGTTATTATTGATAAGTATTTTCTGTTCTGAAATAAACCCAAACTAAAACACTTAAAAGTAGACAATATAGAACACTGTACATAAATATTTCTCTAAATTCAGATACATACACCAAATTTTAAAACAATTTATAGACAACTAATGGTAAGCACAGTATGGTACCTTTTTATAATTCATGTCACCATGTTTGTGGTGGGTTTGTTTATGGGTTTATTGTCTGAGGTGGGTTTATGGGTTTGTGGTGGATTTATTGTCAGAGGTGGGTTTATTGTATGTGGTGGGTTTATTGTGTGGTGGGTTTATTGTTGTCTATGGTGGGTTTGTGTGATTGGGCTTATTGTATTGAGTCAAGGGGAATATACTGCATAATAATAATAATTGTAAAGAAAAAAAAAAAAATGCTGAGTCAAGGGGAGGGTAACTCAAATTCCTTGGATCAAGAGCCCTTTACCAACACCAAGACATTCTCCTTGAATTTCCTGACAAAAAATCTTCCCCAACACAGGAAATTCTTAACAATGTGGGAAACAGCAAACAAACATTTTACTTGCCAGTACATTTGTTTAGCCAGTGTGCAAATAAAAATGCCAGCTGCAGTATATAAGGTTTATTAATTTGTTTCAACAGAAGTAATTAAAAAATTATTTACCATTCATTTTATTTACAACCAAAATGTAATTAACAGTAAGATTAGCTGATTATGGTGTTTTGAAGGAGGACTCGAATATAGTAAAGCCACGATGTCAGGAAACATATATTAATCCAACTTATTTTACAGATTATAAAACCATGTCACCTGTGGAGACAAAGAACCTTGTCCATGGAAGTAAAGAGGGGAATGTATGAGAGTATAGTTATACCAACGCTCTTATATGGGTGTGAAGAATGGGTGATGAATGTTGCAACGAGGAGAAGGCTGGAGGCAGTGGAGATGTCATGTCTGAGGTCAATGTGTGGTGTGAATATAATGCAGAGAATTCAGAGTTTGGAAATTAGGAGGAGGTGCGGGATTACCAAAACGATTGTCCAGAGAGCTGAGGAGGGGTTGTTGAGGTGGTTTGGACATGTAGAGAGAATGGAACGAGACAGTGACTTCGAGAGTGTATAAATCTGTAGTGGAGGGAAGGCAGGGTAGGGGTCGGCCTAGGAAAGGTTGGAGGGAGGGGGTAAAGGAAGTTTTGTGTGCGAGGGGCTTGGACTTCCAGCAAGCATGTGTGAGCGTATTTGATAGGAGTGAATGGAGGCATATGGTTTTTAATACTTGACGTGCTGTTGGAGTGTGAGCAAAGTAACATTTATGAAGGGATTCAGGGAAACCGGCAGGCCGGACTTGAGTTCTGGAGATGGGAAGTACAGTGCCGGCACTCTGAAGGAGGGGTGTTAATGTTGCAGTTTTATAACTGTAGTGTAAAGCACCCCTCTGGCAAAACAGTGATTGAGTGAATGATGATGAAAGTTTTTCTTTTTCGGGCCACCCTGCCTTGGTGGGAATCGGCCGATGTGTTAAAAAAAAAAAAAAAAAATGGTTAATATATTTATAGATGGGGTTGTAAAAGAAGTAAATGCTAGGGTGTTGGGGAGAGGAGTGGGATTAAATTATGGGGAATCAAGTACAAAATGGGAGTCGACACAGTTACTTTTTGCTGATGATACTGTGCTTATGGGAGATTCTAAAGAAAAGTTGCAAAGGTTAGTGGACGAGTTTGGGAGGGTGTGTAAAGGTAGAAAGTTAAAAGTGAACATAGATAAGAGTAAGGTGATGGGGGTATCAAACAATTTAAATAAAGAAAAATTGGATATCACATTGGAGAGAGGGATTATGGAAGAAGTAAATGTTTTCAGATATTTGGGAGTTGACGTGTCAGCGGATGGGTTTATGAAGAATGAGGTTAACCATACAATTGATGAAGGAAAAAAGGTGAGTGGTGCGTTGAGGTATCTGTGGAGACTAAAAACGTTATCCATGGAGGCAAAGAAGGGAATGTACGAAAGTATAGTGGTACCAACACTCTTATATGGGTGTGAAGCATGGGTTGCAAATGCTGCAGCGAGGAGGCGGCTGGAGGCAGTGGAGTTGTCCTGTCTAAGGGCAATGTGTGGTGTAAATATTATGCAGAAAATTCGGAATGTGGAAATTAGGAGAAGGTGTGGAGTTACTAAAAGTATTTGTCAGAGGGCTGAAGAGGGGTTGTTGAGGTGGGTTGGTCATTTAGAGAGAATGGATCAAAGTAGAATGACTTGGAGAGCGTATAAATCTGTAGGGGAAGGAAGGCGGGGTAGGGGTCGTCCTAGAAAAGGTTGGAGGAAGGGGGTAAAGGAGGTTTTGTGGGCAAGGGGCTTGGACTTCCAGCAAGCATGTGTGAGCATGTTAGATAGGAATGAATGGAGACGAATGGTTTTTGGGACCTGACGAGCTGTTGGAGTGTGAGCAGGGTAACATTTTGTGAAATGGGAAGTACAATGCCTGCACTTTAAAGGAGGGGTCTGGGATAGTGACAGCTGGGAGGGACTATTCTCAGCTGTCGTATCTGAGCGCCTCTGCAAAGACAGTGATTATGTATGAGTGTGGTGAAAGTGTTGAATGATGAAAGTATTTTCTTTTTGGGAATTTTCTTTCTTTTTGGGTCACCTTGCCTCGGTGGGAGACGGCTGACTTGTTGGGAAAAAAAATTTATATATTCTGATGTGTAGGTACGTACATACCTTGCAAAACTATGTGCATATAAACACTCAGAGTGAAAAAAAAGAATATATGTATTTGTGAAAATTAACTATATTAGCAGACACCTATGTAAAACAAAAAATATATATTACAGATATACAAAAATTATTTAAATAAGAACTAAACAAAATAACTGATACATATTACGTATATGAACAGTTTGTGTATCTTTGGAATTATTTGATCATACTGTCTGTGTTCCTTGGACTTAGCAGACTGTATGTACAATATTATAAAAATAAGTTGTATTAAAAATAAATGCATAAATAATCATTTCATTATGGTTGGCTACATCAGATCAAAGTGAACTTCTTCACGCTGTTCAATTGCTTTTTAATAACATAATTTACACAAATCCTGAATATCATAGCTTTGTTGTTTCTCAATCTTTTTTAATAATTTCTATACAATATCCAACTGCGAATAAATTAATTTTTCACTACTGTAGCCTTTACACATTCATTCCAAATACAGTAATGTTACTACTACCATATTAATTACAGAACTAGATTTCATAGATGCATGCCTTAGATTCAGAGCTAATACCTTCTGAATATGGCTTGAAACTACTGCAAGCTGTGTTCAAATTTGGCACTGTTAATTTAGGCTTGGTGTGCAGAGATATAATGGAAATGGGGGAAGGAGATAGTCTACTTTTCACATACATATGAGGCATTGCTGATAGCAATCTCAACATGTAAATGTTGGGAAGAATGTCCTTAAATACTATGCATGTAAAAAAAAAAAAGAATATTAAAAAAAAAAAAAAAATTTTTAGCCGTTTTACATGCAGTGTAGAGCTACGAGGCATTTGTTACCATAGCCAAAATACTGAATTTGCCACCTTATTATTGGCAACACCTTGTATAATAATCAGAAAGACAGCATATTTCAACTGGAAGCATTTAATAAGCTAAAAACTGAAGCTTTTCTGAGAAAATTACATTTAAATATTATGCTATGCAAGCACTGCAAAATACCTTCAAGACATTGGTTTCAGAAGAATATATCTTGTATCAAAAATAATATTAGAAATTTTTTTAAAACACACTTTTGAAAATTTTTAGCTTACACAGCACACATTATATCATGAGTGTCCAAGATGCAGACACCACATAAAGCTTTTTGTCAACCTGAAAAATTTCAAGACATTTTGTTATTTATTTGATGGGAATACATTTGGAATACATATTTGGTGCGAACTACTGTTGCAGGATTTTACTTTGAGAAATATTTTTTGCAATGACAACTTTGCTGCAAGAGAAGTGTGATGGTCAGTAGCGTTGCATGGATTACTGTGGAGCCCACGTCATGATTCCAGCACCTGGTTGGACAGAGTACCTGAAATACAAAACAGTATTGCTTATTATTTAATAACCTTAGTAGCAATCACAACTACATATTATTTCATTCTTTCAATTCTTAGTTGAAAGCCTATCTCTTTTCTAGAACTTATGATCCTGATGATCATACTGTCAGTCTTGAATATAAACTTTAGTACAGTATTTCTGCTTCATCACTGTTATTGCAGTTATGACTTGGAACATGAGCATGTGTGAATATCTTGAAAGAAAAAGGCACTCAGGAAAAAAAAAAAATATTATCATCATTATTATTATTCTTAGGAAGAGCAAGGGAAGAAATGAAGTCCAAATTCAATGTAGTATACCCGACAAGTTTTTTATGAAAATCTCCCTCTTACTGTTTCTACATATCTTCACACCCTCACAGCATTAATCTTTCACCATCATTTAGCCCTCTTCCCTCTTATTACACAAAAAGTTGTGCCGACTGTGCTCACAAAGATGGAGAACACTCCCATTAACAACAGACCAAAACTAAATCTGAAAATACTAAGACAAATTTTAAAAATCTGCGGCACTGCAGTAGATTTAATGGGCTAGGCTAGGCAGGTTCTAACCCTTCCCTTTCCCCCCTTTTATAAACCACATCAGTCATTTATCACAATGATTGGGTGACCAAAGACGCACATACACTACTTCATAATGGTCCGGGATGGAATGAAACATTACTCAACTTTCATCTCCAACTTGTGAGGTACTAGTTATGAATTACTGTTTAAGATAAAAGGCATCACTGATAACTCAAAAGTAGGAAAAAAACCAACCTAACAGGTGGTCGTGCTCCAGGAGGTCCTGGCTGTGGGGGCTGAGAAGATATGGTCTGGGGGGGACCAGAGCTATGAGGGGTAGACTGAGTCGTGTAGCTAGCTGGGTACTGTTGAGCTGACGAGTACTGCTGACTGAATCCACCAGGCTGGCTGCTTGGCACAGCATATCTGTAATATGAATAAAAGTCACAATGAATTTCACAGTAACAAAACTCCCAAATCCAGTTTAAGTAATATTTTTCCTATGTGCCTAGTTGTGCCATTTTAGAAAATAGTCTGCCATTTTTTGAACCAAGACAGAAAAAAAGGTTTCATATATAAAAACTACATATATACAGTATGCACTTATGTAATAAAATAGTGTACCAATTTTCACCTTTAGAGAAGAATAGTAAGAATAAGATATACAGTAGGGACCCGCTTTACAGCGTTTCGCCTTACAGTGTTCCGCTAATACGGCGATTTCAAATTATGACCAAAACTCTCTATACGGTTCCCGGTCTTTCTAATACGGAGCGCGCCACCCGGTTTCTTTACATTCTCCATGAACATATCTCTATTATGCTTGGAAACTTCAAAAATTTCAAGTGTTTTAAAGTTATTGCATATTTTATATGAACTCTGATACAGTGGACCCCCGAGTTTCGTAAACCCCGGAAATCGTACAATTATGTAAGTATAATATTGTAAGTGCTTGTGGAAGTGTATTTTGGGGGTCTGAAATAGACTAACCTACGTGACATTTTTCCTTAAGGGAGTAAATTCTTTCGGAAATGGCACTTGAGCAGACTTCAGGAGTGAAGTTTTTACGAAACTCGGGGGTCCACTGTAATTATACTTTTGTATACCTGTACCAAAATATACTTACACACTGTGCTGGCATGCAGGTACACATTAAAATCACTAAGAGTGTCCCACTAGGCTTAACGCCATAGTAATAATACTAATATATAATAATAATCACTCTTGGGCACATTAAATGTCTTATTTTACGTTAATATAGACATTTTCATTAATCCATCCATGATAATTTCTTCAAAATTATATAAGAAACACGTTACATAGCATATAAACATGCTATGTTTATATACTATGGAGGTGTGATAGCTGGGTGGAGGAAAAACATTATGTTTTCTCTGGTCCAGCACCAGAGAAAACATGTATGAATCTGCGTTTGGCCTAGTCACTCCCCTTAACACTCCGCTTTTGTTTACAATTCTCAGCATGAATTATTCATTATTTCTCCCTTCATTTATGATGGCATCTAAAGGTAGTTGTTAGAAATGATTAAACTCAGTGAAACAAGGTATGTCGATGGTAATATGGCTCTGGGCCGCATTAAATATCGTGTAGGTAGATAGGTGCAGCTATGTAGCCAGGCGGACTAGATAACTACATCTACCGGCTACCTACACCTGACTTCCTACAAATAAATAGTACTTACCTCTAATCCTACATTAAGACTACACATATTTTAAGGTAAATAATGAGTGTATGTACTACTGTATGTGTACTTTATCTCTCTGGGCTGCTTTAAATCTTTCTTTCAACACGTCGGCCGTTTCCCACCGAAGCGGGGTGGCCCAAAAAGAAAAACGAAAGTTTCTCCTTTTACATTTAGTAATACAGTGGACGCCCGAGTAACGAACACCCCGGAAATCGTACAATTATTTAAGTAAAATATTGTAAGTGCTTGTGGAAGTGTATTTTTGGGGGTCTGAAATAGACTAACCTACGTGACATTATTCCTTAAGGGAGTAAATTCGTTCGGTAATGGCACTTAAGCAGGCTTCTGGAATGAAGTTTTTACGTTACTCGGGGGTCCACTGAATATACAGGAGAAGGGGTTACTAGCCCCTTGCTCCCGGCATTTTAGTCGCCTCTTACGACACGCATGGCTTACGGAGGAAGAATTCTGTTCCACTTCCCCATGGAGATAAGCGGAAATAAGAACAAGAACTAGTAAGAAAATAGATGAAAACCCAGAGGGGTGTGTATATATATGCTTGTACATGAATGTGTAGTGTGACCTAAGTATAAGTAGAAATAGCAAGATGTACCTGAAATCTTGCATGTTTATGAGACTGAAAAAAGACACCAGCAATCCTACCATCATGCAAAACAATTACAGGCATTCGTTTTACACTCACTTGGCAGGACGGTAGTACCTCCCTAGGTGGTTGCTGTCTACCAACCTACTACCTGCTTTAAATATCGTATATTAATTGAGTTTGGGACAGGGAGCCAGGGCTACCTACACCTGACTTCCTACAAATAAGTACGTACTACTCACCTCTCACCCTACATTAAGACTACAAATATTTTAAGGTAAGTAATGAATGTACTGTGTATGTATTTTACTTTTTATTGTGTTTTTAATGCCTAGTTCTATTACTAACTTAATACAAGTTAGTGTAAACTTGTTGTCTGGCATTTATATGCATTTATAAGTGGAAAAATGGCGTTCTGCTTTCTGGCAATGTCCGCTTTCCAGCGATAGCCTGGAACCTAACCTGCCGAATAAATGGGGCCATACTGTACTCCCCAAACCTTTACTTTAGTGATAACAACCATGCTTAATTGATGAAGACCTAAGAATACAGTATAAATTAAATTTTCTGACATCCAAGGTCCAGAAAATTCTAAGAAACCAAAAATGGATCCAAATTTCAAATTTAATCAAATAAATCAAGACCTTGATCACGACCCAAGTTTTCCAACATTCGATGAACCTTGTATCATTTTGGTTTACCGTGCTCAGTGTTACTTATATTGAAAACAATGTCTGGTATGTGTTCAATTTTGTGCCTTACTAACTTTCTGGGAGAGTTTTAAACTACATACTCCAAGAATGGCTTCAGGACAGGAAGTGCAAAGTCTGACTAAAAAAGTCTTTTAGAAAAAGGCTAGATGAGTGTGCAAGACCACAAGTTTTATCAGTAAGAAAATAAACATTGAACAGTACTGTGGCTTCTCACATAGTTAACTATGCGATTATAAGCCAGACACGGAATCCGAAAAATCCTTCACTGGTGGAAAACAATCTGCTAACATACAGCCAGTTGATATGCACAGTGATAGGAGAGATTTATTTCTTGAATAGAAAAGCTTGGGTTGATGCACAGATGACCAACAAGTCACCTTTTTATGGTAATTATGTCCTGCAAACATGAAGCACAACATTATTATCAACTGTTGTATAACATACACTTTTTACTAAAATTTTCTGAAAAAGACAGACTTCTATTAACTGCTAGATCCCAGCTATGTAATGCAGAAAAAAAATTACAGCATGCCATGTTGGATTAGTGATCATATGAAAGGCTAAAGCAGTCCCTAGACTATTACCCTACAGAAACTTAGTTTGTGTTGAAATAATTAAATCCACTACTAAAAAGTTTAAGTGAAAACATAAAAGCACATGAATGCACAAAAGAAAAATAATGCTTTACCCCTGATACTGTTGGTAGCCTGAATAATACTGTGAGGCCTGAGATGGTGGTACACTCTGAACACTTGTGGGTGCTCCAGGTATACTAGTGGGCACCATAGCACTGCGAGGAGGACCACTGCTCATGTCTGAACCACCCCCAACATAATGTGCACCTGAAAGCAAGAAAGCTGTTATTTCTTTGGTCTCTACTCACAGTAACCAACAACAATACTTACTGCACTTTCTCATGTTCAAAACATTTACAGATATCATCAGTCTTTGCATTTTATTTTTCATCCATTATCTCATCATACATTTTTTAAGCCCTTCTTATTCACTTAAAAAAAAATGTTGGAAAGCCCAGTGGACTTTTATAACTACATTACTATATTATAAATTCCTACATTTCCTGGAAATTATGACTACTGTACCACTAAGAGCTCATTTTGCATTTTAGAGGGCACATTCTATATTACTAACCTCATTTATTACTAAAACATTCATTTTTGTTTTCAACAAGTCGGCCGTCTCCCACCGAGGCAGGGTGACCCAAAAAGAAAGAAAATCCCCATAATAGAAGACAGGACACTAAGAGCATATGGTAAGCTCTATTCCTGTAATTATATATAGCCGGTAATAAACACACAAATCTGTGTGTGTTTAGACACTGAGAGCTTACAGTCTTGAATGTACTGTACAATCCTTATGCTCTAAGAATTTAAAAAAAAAAAAAAAAAAAACATATACATAGTACATATCTCAATAACCAAGGAAAACAAATGATCCAAAATAAGTAGTGATGAATACTGCCCAAAGAAGCACATCCAGTCTTTATTAATGTCATAATTAGAGAAGTAAAGAAAAGTATTAAGAGAGAAAGAGCAGTTATATTAAAGCTTCTAACTCTAATCTTCCCATTTTCCATTAATATGGTGCAGAAATATACTCTAAAGTACTGCTTTACAAGAAATAAGAAAAGTCTAGAATGTAGTAAGAGGCACTAGAAAGCGTTAATCTTTCAAGTGAGAAGAGCAGCACAGCATGCTTAAGAACTCTCAGAAATTTGCTCCCCATATCAATGCTCACAAAATAGACATTCTTTCATGGCATTAGATGCACAAGGAATTACCTTGGTACTGTTGATATGCTCCAGGATAACTGGCAGAAACTGCAGCTGGAGAAAAATACACACAAATAAAAAGTAACTCGAAAAACTATAACAGAAGCCTTTTGTCCAACTCATTTTGCGAACAAAATAGTACAGTATAAAGGTGTGATAATGCAAACTTAACAAATTTAACATGCAATAATTTGCTGTAGTACAGTGCTGTACAGGATATTTTGTAATATTTTGTAATTCCTATTCAATGAGGATGGCTTAAATCCTTTGCCAGCCATACACATCCCTTTGGCCTGCAGATAGTATTATGATATAAAAATCCAGATTTTATATACAGCCCTGTACATAAAAAAATGCCCAAAAAGAAGCAAAATGACATCAGAAAATAAACTTAAATGACAAAAGTAATAATAGAGCAAAAATCAGTGTGAAATTTGATAGTTTTTGGGCTAAATGTAATGAAAACTTTTTCATTTTAATGAATGTTTATAAAAATTAATAAAATAAAATACAGTGGTACCTCGAGTTACGATGGTCCCCAAAATCGCCCTTTTATGTAAGTTTATTTTTTTAAATGCTTTTGTAAGTATATTTTTGGGGGTGTAAAAGGACTAGTCTATTTTACATTATTCCTTATGGGGATAAATTCGTTTGGTAATGGCACTTGAACAGCATTCTCGAACGAAAAAATATCGTAACTCGAGGTACCACTGTATACACCACATTTCAATATAAATTTCCAGTTCATGACTTCAAACTCTTCCATAAAATTGAAGTGACCTTCGGAGCCAGGCTCGTCTTCAAAGGTATAAAGGTATTCAGAGGTTTAATAACTGCAGTATATAAGCAGCTCAACTCTGCTAACTTTATTCTACTCACTGATCAAACTATATTTTCACAACTGGAATCCATAATTATCTTGAGCTAATTATGATGAAACAACAATCAACTGGAACTAGTTGAAAACTTCAGACAACCCCTTTATTAATATCCAAAACACTGCTAAATGCAAGCCCCTCACACATTCTTCTGGGCAATCTAAACTGCAGAACCAATTCCTATTCAATGAGGATGGCTTAAATCCTTTGCCATTCCCTGTGCTGTGTAAAATATAAAATCCTCTTTTTTCAACACATAGTAGGGTGAATTACCAGTTAAATCAGTGTAGTTTGATAACTATAAGTATATAAATACAGTGGTACCCAGAGTTTCGGCCATAATTCGTTTCAGAAGGCTGTTCGAGTGCTGTTACCGAACGAATTTGTTCCCATAAGGAATAATGTAAATTAGATTAGTCCATTTCAGAACCCCAAAAATACACTTACAAAAGCACTTACAATAATACACTTACATAATTGTTCGAGTTGGGAGATGTACAAAACTCGGGGTACCACTGTATTGTATACAGTGGACCCCCGAGTTTCGTAAAAACTTCACTCCTGAAGTGTGCTCAAGCGCCATTACTGAACGAATTTACTCCCTTAAGGAAAAATGTCATGTAGGTTAGTCTATTTCAGACCCCCAAACATACACTTCCACAAGCACTTACAATATTATACTTACATAATTGTACGATTTCCAGGGTTTACGAAACTCGGGGGTCCATTGTATATAGTGGATGCTGAAATATTTCTACTATTGGTGGGGGAAAAGACCGAATAATAAAAATTCAAGGCAGTGCTTAAACAATAATCTGACATGGCTTACAGAAGCATTTTTAAATAAGCAAACTTTCAGGGTAAATAGAAAAAAAAAACGATTAAAAACAAACAAATTAAGAATAGTAAATACATAAAGCAATGAGTTTTGTTAAGAATCCAAAGAAGAAACTGTGTTGGCAAGTTTTCCTAATACTACTATTTAGTGATCGTGCAAACACATTCAGCATTGTATTCTGCTGAAAATAATTTTCAGGTTTTTATATACAGTGGACCCTCGGTTTTCGTTCACCTCCAAACTCGAGCATTTATGTAAGTGTATTTTCGTAAGTGCTTTTGTAAGTGTATTTTTGGGGGTTCTGAAATGACTAATCTAATTTACATTTGTCCTTATGAGAATAAATTTGTTTGGTAATGGCACTCAAACAGCATTCTGGAAAGAATTTTCAACAAAAACCGAGGGTCCACTGTACTTCAGGCACTCAGTATGAAGTAAATCTTTGATTTAACAGACTTGTATGTAACGGAATTCAGAAATGGACAAGGGCTTGATACAAGAACTAAGTCCACTGCACTGGGCATTAGTCTGGTACAGTACAGAGTGACCTCATACAGCACCTGTCAATTTTCACTGTTCCCAGGCAAGCCTAGCCATTGAGGTTGCCTCAGTTTCTTAATGTCCTTGTGCACTCACTCACAGTGCACAATTTTCCCTGGATATAAAATTTTTTGCCACTATAACAACATATGTAAAATGTTATTAACAATGGTCTATAAAGCATGTGAACCTGAGTGTTAATCAGAAACTTTAAATAATAATGAAGGTGGAGTCTTGCATGTTTGTGTCATATATGTTAGAGGAATATGGTGCAGCAAAGCAGTGTCTGATATCTATAGAAGCAAGGCCAAACTTACAGCATATGCTCTTAAGTATAATGCAAGATGTCTGATAAAAAAAATCATCAGTTGGTATTAGGAAGTGTATGAAAATGGCCCAAGATACAAGGGTTAAAGAAGCAATATAGAAATAGTATATTCAACAAAATTTTGTTGGTGTTACTGTTCATTGTGCTGAACTTCACTCTGCTAAGAAGTTAGCAAGCCATATGGACATAGAATTTTTGGCAAGTGATGGCTGGTTTTGATCAGTAATTGCCATGACTTAAGAAAAACTTATAGCAAGGCGGGTAGTAAACCCATGAATGAAGTTAGCCATTCAGATTAATGTTAAATCATCTGACAGAAAATGAGGGGCTCCTTTTATCTCAGCTGTATAATGCTGATGAGATTGGTCTCTTTAGGCATTTGTAATTCTGAGTCATCACTTGAGGCCACAGTACAGTGTATGTACTATATATCATCTATCCACCACAAAAAGTAAGAAAAATTATTGTACTCTATTGTAATGTACTACAGGTACATTACTTTGAACTTGATCTAATGTACAATGTCAAGTTGTATAAAAATTGTCTGTTAGCAGCAAGTGTCTGGCCTACCCCATTCAACAGACCAGGTCCGCTACATCTGAATTTTGTTTGTTTATGTTATGATCATAGAAAATCAATTTCATAATACAGTGGACCCCCGGTTTTCGCAATGCTCCAAACTCGAACAATTATGTAAGTGTATTTTTGTAAGTGCTTTTGTAAGTGTATATTTGGGGTCTAAAAGGACTAGTCTAATTTACATTATTCCTTATGTGAACAAATTCGTTTGGTAACGGCACTTGAACAGCATTCTGGAACGAATAAATTACGAACACCGGGGGTCCACTGTATACTGTATTGATAAAACGGGCATGTGGATTTATCAAACCACTCTTTTCCCCATTAGTCAGTTATATCAACAGTTCACCAATTTAAATTTAACTGTTTACCTACAAATTTTATGGAGAGAAATACAATTCTATATGGTTAGGTGACAGACTAAGCTATGTGGCTCGCTTATTGTTGTCTGCCTCAAGCAAGATTTTTCAAAAAAATATAACACATGCAGTTTTATAATTTTCTGGAAATAATTTAATTTAATCTTTTTATTCTGTTCATTTTTAACATTTACATGACTAGGCATTTTTTTGTATAAAAATTGCACCTCACTCCATGCATAATGTATTGCTTTACACTTAAGTGCCCAAAGCATTATCCCAGAAAACTATGACATGCATCTTGGTGCCCAATATTTGGTGAACATTATATGCATTATAGTATTATAAGAAGCATTATTACAGTACCTATGTGTCAAGTAAAATGTATAGTACTGTGTTTTAGCATGGCATCTATTACAAAAATGTGAAAAAATAAAAATCAAAGAAACCAAATAAATAATTCAGTTTATGTTTAAGGATAAAATTACCAGGAGAACTTTTTTTTTTTCAACAAGTATGCCGTCTCCCACCGAGGCAGGGTGACCCAAAAAGAAAGAAAATCCCCAAAAAGAAAATACAGTGGACCCCTGGTTAACGGCCTGCTCCAAACACTAACAATTATGAAAGTGTATTTTTGTAAGTGCTTTTGTAAGTGTATGTTTGGGGGTCCAAAAGGACTAATCTAATTTACATTATTTCTTATGTTAATAAATTCGTTCGGTAACAGCACTTGAACAGCATTCTGGAACGAATTATGGCCGTTAACCGGGGGTCCACTGTACTTTCATCATCATTCAATACTTTCACCACACTCATACAGAGGCGCTCAGATACGACAGCTGAGAATAAGTCCCTCCCAGCTGTCACTATCCCAGACCCCTCCTTTAAAGTGCAGGCATTGTACTTCCCATTTCCAGGACTCAAGTCCAACTAAATCAATTACGTAACTGGTTTCCCTGAATCCCTTCACAAAATGTTACCCTGCTCACACTCCAAACAGCTCGTCAGGTCCCAAAACCATTCGTCTCCATTCACTCCAATCTAACACGCTCACACATGCTTGCTGGAAGTACAAAACCTCCTTCACCCCCTTCCTCCAACCTTTTCGAGGACGACCCCTACCCCGCCTTCATTCCCCTACAGATTTATACGCTCTCCAAGTCAGTCTACTTTGATCCATTCTCTCTAAATGACCAAACCACCTCAACAATCCCTCTTCAGCCCTCTGACAAATACTTTTAGTAACTCCACACCTTCTCCTAATTTCCACACTCCGAATTTTCTGCATATTTACACCACACATTGCCCTTAGATAGGACATCTCCACTGCCTCCAGCCGCCTCCTCGCTGCAGCATTTGCAACCCATGCTTCACACCCATATAAGAGTGTTGGTACCACTATACTTTCGTACATTCCCTTCTTTGTCATTTATTACACATCTTACAATATGCTCTCCAGATTTTAGGTCAAGTATAAAAAGAAAAGATTTTCCAGTAACAAGTAAACTGTATGTTGTAAATATATTCTATACTGTATCTAACTGCTCTATATAATAACCTAGAGAATGTAGAAAATAAAAGAAAATGCAAGCTAAGCATCTAGTACTAAGATCAAATTTATAGACTTACCATACATGAAAATTCTCTCTCCTAGAAAATTCTGACTGAGTCCTGTCAACATTATTGATAACAATGAAATGTTTCTCACCAGTACTGTAGGCAGGGTAGCTTGGATGTTGTTGCTGTTGGGCTGGCTGAGATGGCTGCTGTGGGGGTTTGGGTTGTGATGGGGCCTGTGGCTGTGGCTGTTGTTGCTGTGTTAGCTGTGGTTGTGGAAGCTGTGGTTGTGGTGGTTGCTGCTGCTGCTGCACATTATGGTATGGGACAGCAGGAGTAGAGTTGTCAGATGCACTTGTGCTGCTCTCTCCCTGTGTGGCACCAGGATGAGCTTGTACCTCACCTGGGGGTTATCATGAATGCAAAGGAGAGAAGTACAGTTTTAAGTAAATAAAGATAATTTGGCACAGTATTCTCTCAGTTACATACAGAAGTCCAGTACATACTTCCTAAATTTAAAAAAAAACACAGATCCAGGTATCTATCTGTCATTAAAATTTTATTACCTCTGCTGCTTCTAAAGTTTTAGAATCCTTTCTAAGGTGAATGAAAATTTCATTCTGGCATCAACAGCTCCTCTCAAGGCTTCAGCTTAACATTACTCACTGCCTCACCTGTTACTTCAGTTTTTTTAATTTATGTTAAGTAGTAGGTTGGTGAAGCAACCACAAGGGGTATTACCATCCTGCCATATGAATATGAAATGGAAACCTGTAATTCTTTTACACAATGGTAGGATTGCTGGTGTCTTTTTCTTTCTGTCTCATAAACATGCAAGATGACAGGTACATCTTGCTACATCTACTAACACTTAGTTCATACTACACATGCATGTACATCTATGTGTAGTATGAGACATGTAAATATTCATGTATGAGTGCTTATACATGGATGTTAAACATACAAATTTGAGTTTTCTTCAATTTTCTTTTAATTCTTGTTCTTATATTAGTCCCTTACATTGCCATGGGAAAGCAAAGATGAATCCTTCCTCCATAAGCCAAGTATGATGTAAAGACAACTAAAAGCCAGGAGCAATGGGCTAGTAACCCCTTCTTCTGTATCAATTACTAAACTCAAAAAGAAAAACATTTTAAAGTTGTGATGTTTAATTTTTTTTGGGTGACCCTGCCTTGGTGGGAAGGCCAGTTTAATTAACCATAGTTTACCTACATATCAACACCTTAGTTACACTGCCAGCACCATCACCCTCAGACAACACTTAATATTATAAATACACTCTTTAACCCTTCAACTGAAAGCAACAAACACATACAGGTCAGCCATCAGTAATCTGGCAATCAGTAATCTGGCACTAAATTCAGTTAGCACAATTTCAAATTTCCAGGGTCGCCACACCAACCTGCCACTACTGTTTGGTGGTGCTACTTGCTGCATAAGTCATTCCAATTTCTTTTTATCCATTTATTGTTATAACCTGCTCACTTTTAGCCCTAGCCATGGTTCCAACAAATGAAAGAAATGCTTCTCGTTGTGTAAACACATACACCGTATGTCCATAAAAGATAAGGTGGCTTTGAAGCCACTGTTGGTGCCATGAGCTCAGCTCACTCAGATAAGCTGTGACCAGTTAATTTGTGCCTACATATGAGAGAATAGGTCTGTGTGGTAAGTGTGCACTATATATAAAAAATCCTGCAGTACACAGTGCATAATGAGAAAAAACGGCGATCGTGCCTTTGGTGAAAACCAGTGACTTTGCGGTGTATTTTTGTATGGTCTGTATGGTTGCTTTCTCGTTTTTATGGTCTCATTTGATAGAATGCAAGATATTTACAGAAATAGATATAATTTTGACTGGTTTCGCGCGGAAAGTACCTTAAAATTGAGCTCAAAATACCGGAAATGTTTGAATTTGCCGATGTTCGAGTAAACAAATGACGTCACAGTCCAATACGTGTCCAACTGGTCGGTCTAATACGCAGTCGCAAATAGGTTGACATTACAGTGGACCCCCGAGTAACAAGCAAAATTCATTCCAGAAGCCTGCTCAAGTGCCATTACCGAACAATTTACTCCCTTAAGAAATAATGTCAAGTAGGTTAGTCCATTTCAGACCCCCAAAAATACACTTACAAAAGCATTTACAATATTATACTTACATAATTGTCGATTTCCGGGTGCTCGTTACTCGGGGTCCACTGTATTTATACAATTATTACAATAATGAAGTAGTCTTCATAACAGTAAATCTTCTATTTTTGTGTGAATAAAAATTCAAAATGGAAAGCAAGTATAATATAAGAGGGGCCTGGAGACATGACTAATAAACAGAGAAAATGTTATTTTAGTGCCAGGAATGTTTTGCATTGTTTATTCTGGACCCTATTTTGAAATTGGCATCTATTGAAATTTGAGTGAAATTGGCCAAATTACTGATTTCTGACCACTTTATTGGGTAGTTAAAATAGGTAAATAGGCAGTTTCTTGTACTCAATTGACAGAATTGAAGGAATACTAGCGAAATAGCTATGAGTTTGGTAGACTGAAACAATGGAATGGGCCAAAAACAGGGCGTAAAGTGGGTGAAATCACCAATGTATAAATATCGCTGTTGGGTTAAGTGTATTCTAACCTAACCACTCTGCAATCTGGCAAAATCACTAATCCGGCACCCTACAGGTCCTGATGATGCCAGATTTAGTGTTGTCAACCTGTACTAGTCTGGGAGCCGAGCACAACATACTGACATACAAAAAACAGTGGGTTCAATAAAGGACCTAATGATTTAATTTATATTAGGTAATCACCTTGACTATTGTGTGTCAAATTTATAGCCCATAAGAAAAAGTCTATATCCGGTGTCTCACAAGAAAGAATGCTTAGTAGTAAACTGGTGAGAATACTGTATTTTGTGGGTTTATGGGAAGAGAACAATAAGGATATTGTATAAAAGTACAATAGAGCAGCAGTAGCAATCACAGTGATAGCTGTGACAGTATATAAAAACTAAATAGCTACAAAAGTGTCAACCATCATCTTGGCAAAAAGCTTTTTTGTTTATTACCCTGCTTAGGAGATTAACATACACTGAAATACACAAATATAACACCCCTAGTAATTATGCCATTTTTTACTGGAAACTAACTCAATTGGCCTGGCTGACTTTTCTCAGTACAGCCTCTCTTCACTAGTGACGTACAGTGGTACCTCGAGTTACGATGGTCCCCAAAATCGCCCTTTTATGTAAGTTTATTTTTAAATGCTTTTGTAAGTATATTTTTGGGGGTGTAAAAGGACTAGTTTATTTTACATTATTCCTTATGGGGATAAATTCGTTTGGTAATGGCACTTGAACAGCATTCTCGATAGAAAAAATATCGTAACTCGAGGTACCACTGTACTTGTTCGTTCACGAATGACTCTGACTTACAACAGGCTCTCTGACCAGTATGCATACCTAAATGTACAGTGGTCCCTCGATTAACAATCTTAATCCGTTCCAGGAGCTAGGCCTTAACACAAATTGCTTGTAATTCGAAACCTTATTTCCCATAAGAAATACATAATGTAAATACAATTAATCCGTTCCACCCAAAAATATTCACAAAAAATACATTTTAATTATAGTTCTACATACACAAAACAACATTATTAACACTATAAATACTATTACATAATACTAAATAATAAAAAAACAGATTAATAAATAACATTTACTTACCTTTATTGAAGAGAGTTGCAGGCATCTGGAAGATAGGGAGGACGACAGGGAAAGGGTGTTAGTGTTTGGAAGGGAAATCCCCCTCCATAAAGACTTCAGGTAACAAGTCCTTATCTGGGGTTACTTCCCTTCTTTTTCTTTTAATGCCACCAGGACCAGCTTGAGAGTCACTGGATCCCTGCCTCAAAAAATAACTGTCCACAGTCCTCTGTTTCTGGAGACTCTTCAACATTTTTCTGAAGTGGGGCAAGATTCTGTCACTGAACATGTTGCAGATGTGGTATGCTTCAGCTTGTGCAGGGTGGTGTTTTTCAACAAATGTATGCACCTTAGTTCACATAGAACAAATTTCCTTAATCTCTGAAGAAGTTACTACCTCACCCTGTCCAGCCTCCTCCTCTGAATCAATTTCCTTAAATGTCGTCTGTTGCTGCTCCTGATGAAGCTCTCTCAGCTCTTCAGTGGTTAGGTCTACCCTGTGCTCCTCCACCAAATCTTCCACATCCTCACCACTCCAACTCCAACACCAGGCTGTTCCCCAATGCCACAATAGAGTCCACAACAGGCACAGGGTCGTCAGGGTCAGGGCCAGCCTCAAATCCTTCAAAATCCCTCTTTTCAACACAATCCGGCCACAGTGGTCTCCAAGCAGAGTTCAAAGTCCTGGAAGTCACTCCTCCCAAGCCTTATCTATAAGGCCTATGCAATGCATGATATTGAAGTGATCTTTCAAGAACTCTCTTGGGTCAATGCAGAGGCTGAGGTTACGTCAAAGCACCTTTGAAACATTGCTTTGGTGTACAGTTTCTTGAAGTTCGCAATGACCTGCTGGTCCATGGGCTGGATGAGAGGGTGTTAGGAGGCAAGAACTTCACTGTGATAAAATTGAAGTTCTCAGACAAATAGTCTCCCAAGTTGTGAGGATGAGCAGGAGCATTGTCCAGTACCAGGAGGCACTTGAGTCCCAATTTCTTTTCCAGGAGGTATTTCTTCACACTAGGGCCAAACACTCCAGTCAACCATTCCACGAAAAAGTCCTTAGTGACCCATGCATTAGTGTTAGCCTTCCAATACACACGCAAATTATTCCTGTTAATATTGTGTTTCTTGAAGGTTCTGGGATTTTCTGCATGATACACCAGTAAAGGCTTCACTTTAAAATCACCACTGGCATTGGCACAAAGCATAAGAGTTAGCCTGTCTTTCACAGGCTTGTATCCTGGCAGTGCCTTTTCCTCCTGAGTAATGAAGGTCCTGTTGGGCATTTTCTTCCAAAACAGGCCTGTTTCATCACAATTAAACACTTGTTGGGGGGAGGAATTCTTCAGCCTCTACGAACCCCTTAAATTCACTCTCAAACTTTTCAGCTGCACGTTTGTCTGAGCTGGCTGCCTCACCATGCCTCACAACACTGTGTATGCCACTACATTTCTTAAACCTTTCAAACCAGCCTTTGCTGGCTTTAAAATCACTCGCCTCACCACTGGTTCCAGGCATTGTCTTGACAAGATCTGCGTGCAACTTCCTTGCCTTTTCACAAATTATCGCCGTGGAAATACTATCATCCGCTATCTGTTTTTTTATTGATCCACACCCCAACAACTTCTCAACCTCATCCACTGTTTTCGATCTATTTTTTGCAACATTAGCTTCCTTGATTTCATTTCTCTTTGCCAGGATAGTGGTGATAGTAGATGTGTTTTTCTTGTACATCCTGGCAAGCTCACTCACATGTATACCACTCTCATATTTTTCAACTACTATCTCCTTCTTTAGTTCGATGGTGTTTCTCACTCTCATGGTGACATATTTCACAGTGACAATCACTTAACCAGCAATAAACACAACAAAAGTATTGTGAATGTTTGAAAGAGCGTGCTGGGTAATGTTCTCTCAATGGTAAACAACGCTAGACTGGTGTCCTGCGCAGGCACGGGGCAGGCGGACAGGTGGTACGGGCTGCTACACGAGGGAATGGTCGCTACATGGGGAAATATTTAGCGAAAAAGTGCTCGTTACACAAATTGCTTATTATATGGAATCACCGCTAGTCGAAGGACCACTGTATATAAGAGCTGATTTCCTCTGTTCTGTTTATTACAATATACAGTACACTACTGTATAAACATTTAAAAATACACCAAAAATGTTATAAATGGTGCAAAGATGACATTAAAACAATATCAAAGATGGTTGACACAAACCCACTACCATTATAGTATGCTCCTCACTTAGCAACAAATTCGTTTACCGACGTGGTCTTAGGAACGGAACTCTGTCGTTAAGTGAGGAGAGGCTATTATACATATCGGAAAGTGACCAAATGTATCATTAAAACCTAACCACATAAACTATGATGATACAATATTATCATTCACATATAAAATCCTGACAGCAATCTATAAATATGTACATATTCCTTAATAAAATACTCTGTGGTTCAAGATTTACAAAGTTAGCCTTCTTACTGTACTGAATGAAGCCAGATTAATCACAAATACAACAAGATACAATTTGATGCAGCATAAAAAATAACATGCTTTGATTTCACAATAACATGACCATTAATTTTGTAAACGAGGAGTCTTACAGTGAAATGTGGGTCTGAAAGTAGCATTCAATGAGAGGTACTCCAAGCGTACTGAATAATAGACTCAAAGATTTGTTATACAGTAAATGCCTACACTATGTCTGAGGTCGGCTGCTTTTGAGTTATACTCCACAACACATAGTAAGGCTGGATGAATTACTGTTAAGGATATAACATTGCCAGTACAAAGTGCAGTAAAGAGTCAGCATGTACTGTATGGTGCATTAATTATTAATGAATGGAGATACAGTGGTACCTCGACTTACGATATTTTCATTCCAGAATGCTGTTCAAGTGCCATTACCAAACGAATTTATCCCCTTTAAAGAAATGTTGTAAAATAGACTAGTCCTTTTAGACCCCCAAAATTACACTTACAAAAGCATTTAAAAAAATAAACTTACATAAAAGGGTGAGTTTGGGGACCATCGTAAGTCGAGGTACCACTGTAAATGGTTTTTGGGACCTGACTAGCTGTTGGAGTGTGAGGAGGGTAATATTTTGTGAAGGGATTCAGAGAAACTGGTTAGCCAGACTTGAGTCCTGAAGGTGGGGAGCACAATGCTTGCACTTTTAAGGAGGGTTTGGGATATTGGCTGTTTGGAGTGACATCTAAATTGTCATACCTGGGCACCTCTGCAAAGACAGTGATTATATGTGAATGATGGTGAAAGTGTTTCTTTCTTTTTTGGGTCACCCTGCTTTGGTGGGAGATGGCCAACATGTTAAAAAAAAAAAAAAAGTTTGTAAATGGTATGATGATAAAATACTGACAACCTGTACAACCTGGGGTACATTTTCAGACTTTTCTTTCCATAATTTTTTTTTTTTAATAAGCTGTCAACCTAATACAATCACAGCTTTTCATCTATTAAAAACAGCCAATATTTGTATGAAAGAATGATATTTTAGAGAATGATCCATGTGACAAATATATACATACATCTAGTTCATGCTCACCAGTGAGAAACATTTCTGGCTTGTTTATTTAGCTAATCTTTTTTATATGGAGTCACAGTGGTAACGAAGCTGGGATATGTGTCAATAATAGTCTGGTCTAGTCCTGTCTCTATGGTTAATCTTAAACTAGAGCATTGATCATTCTCTCTGCCTAGTAGCATTACTATGGGCAAACTACTTGACTGAACCCCCTCCTGGTCCCCAAACAATATTTTTATTTGACTTGCTTGTAAGGAACCCTTGGAAACGGTTGAAGGTGAGTGCAAAGGAAGTTTTTGAGAGGTAGGGGCTTGAAAATCTATACATGTGTAAGTGTGTTTGATTAGAGCTTAATGGAGACAAGTTATGGGGTGTGAGAAGGTATCATCTGTAAAGGAATTAAGGAAAACCATTTAGCTGGATTAGTTAGTTCTGTAGGAGGCAAGTACAGTGCTTGCACTTGAAGGTGGGTAGGTATGTTGCAGGTTCATGGATCATTTGGACTGTAATGTCCTTACACCTCTGCAGAGACACCTAGGAAATAAGTGATGGTGATTGCATTTTAATTCTTGAGGTCATGCTACCTTGGTGAGAAATTGTCATTATGTAAAAAAAAGTGTATGTATATATTCATTATAATGGACAAATGAGTAAATGCATAAGAGACAAACACAAAATTTGATAAGCTGTATATTTCAATCTTTACCCACGATTCACTTCAGCTGAAGAATGCCTAACTCAGGTGGAGAATGAAATATACAGCTGATTGATGTGGATTTACTCAACAGTTCATTATGCTTCAAAGTATAAATGAGTGGTCCAAATATTATGCAGAGGAGTGGGGTCACTAAGGGCTCTAGGGCTGAGGAGGAGCTTCTGATGTGGTTTGGAAATTTTGAGAGAATGGAAAGGGTTAGGATGACAAAGAGGGTGTATAAATCTAGGATAAAAGGCAGGAGGGGTAGGGAAACTGTAGTAGTGGCATGCCTCTGGCATGCCACTACTAAAGTTCTAAACTGCAAATAGCCTTGGTGGGAGATTAAATCAATATATTAATAAAAAAACTCCATGAGAAAGTGAAGAAGAATCCTTCCTCCACAAGTTGTGTGTGTTGTAAGAGACGACTAAAATGCCAGGAGCAAGGGGCTAGTAACCTCTTCTCCTTTATAAATTATTAAATGTAAAGAAAAGAAAAACTTTTGTTTCTTCTTTTTTGGGTCACCCTGCCTCAGTGGAAGACAACCAGTGTGTTAAAAAATAAACAAACACCAATGCAAATTCAAACACATACACACTTTTTTTTTTCTCTCCCTCTAAAGCAGGGCGATCCCAAAAAATAAAACACATTCACCATCATTCATTGAATTGCTGTCCTGCCAGAAGAATTATGACATCACAGTTCTAGATAAAAACTGAGTTTTGCCAGACTGAAGCACAATTCAAGTTATTGACAAATAGCTATTGATGCACTGAATTTGTGTTAATGTATTAACCAAATTATTAAAAACTGTAAAACATTCCATTCATTAGTTTTTTACTCATTTAATTTTCTTTTTATACAAGCAGTTAAGAAGTAATTGCTGTGAATATGCTCACACAATTAGAAAGAGCATGAACTATTGTACCAGCTGACGACATGCTCAATATTAAGCAATAAATTACTGTACCTTGGGATAACCCAAAAGATGACATGATGTCTTGGTACACTCTTTGCTCTTCAACAATTCCAGAAACTAAAAAGAAAACCAAATGGACAATGTGTACATGAAGGAAGTGAAGTTTGCATTCCAGTGTTGGGACTGCCTTCATACAATGCTTTCAAACAAACAGGCAAGGACCCTCCCAGTACACTACTAGCACCTCTACATAAGACAATGTTAACACTATTTAATATTGGGTTCTTGAAGTATATTTTGTAACAGGTCTACTAAATGAAATTTTAGGTAAACAATTTAATGCTCACATTTAAATTAATTAAAGCAACCAACCCAGAAGCAGAAAACAAAAAAAATGAAAGCTATGTGCAGTAAATTTCAGCTATTCAGCTTTCTTTTTATAACAGCTCTTCAGCTGAAGAAAATGGAAAGCAGGTTTTCCCATAGTCTTCAGCTTTATAAATGATGTACCATACATAACTAAATACAGTGGTACCTCGAGTTACGATGGTCCCAAAATCGCCCTTTTATGTAAGTTTATTTTTTTAAATGCTTTGTAGGTATATTTTGGGGGTGTAAAAGGACTAGTCTATTTTACATTATTCCTTATGGGGATAAATTCGTTTGTAATGGCACTTGAACAGCATTCTCGAACGAAAAAATATCGTAACTTGAGGTACCACTGTACAATTTTTGTCTTAGTGTAAGAACAAATAACAGATTAGTAGAAAACATCATGGTAAGCACATATGCTCAATGCTGTACATTAAGACTTCAGTGTGGGTATTAGACTTCATGTGGGTATTAGACAGAGGGAAGATAGACAGAAAAAGAGAAAAAGGAGGGAGGAAAAAATATTTTAGCATATAATAAGGAGTCTCGTGATTTCATTGACTGTGTAGTCATCCGGTATATAAACTCACACTATTTGATGCTTTTAAATATTTTCCTCACACAATCATATTCTTCATGTGGCCTGTCCTCTCTTTCTTCCATTTCCATTATGGCATTTGTTTACATTAAAATGCATCACCCATCAGTTTCTGCATTGCTCTATTAAACCCTTTTAAAGATTTAAAGTAATTTTTATTATTTATTTTGCATAAGTTGTTTTTATCATTTGCAAATATTCACACAATTTTTCATTCTTTTAAGTATGCTATTTATATACTGTATATGCTTATTGGAAATGCTACCACATCAACCATCGATCCTTGCAGCACTACACTGGAGACACTTACCAATTAGCACATTTTTATCTCATAACTACCTGCATTTTCCTTTCAAACAGTAAATCTCCTATTCAACATACCCAAGAGTCTATATTATTACATCTTCAAGCATCCTACACACATTTCAAATACATTCCTGTTTCTAAGCCAGATATTTGCAAGGTGCGAGACCAAAAAAAGAACTTTTAAGATGCTGTAAACATTATTAACTCAATGGGCCCCATTCATCACTTGAAATCTGCAGTGTTTACATGAACAAAATTGAGTGCAAATAATTCTTTATTTTTAAATACAATATTTTTTTTTTTAACAGACTGGCCATCTCCCACCGAGGCAGGGTGACCCGAAAAAGATATGACATTTTAGATATCCCTCTAAACAGCAAATATCCTCACCCCTCCTTTAGAGTGCAGGCATTGTACTTCTCACCTCCAGGACTCAAGTCTGGCTAACAGGTTTCCTTGAATCCCTTCACAATATGTTACCCTTCTCACACTCCAACAGCTCACCAGGTTCCAAAAACCATTTGCCTCCACTCACCCCTATCTAACATGCTCACAAATGCCTGCTGGATTCCAAGCCCTTTGCATACAAAACCTCCTTCACCCCTCCCTCTATCTTTTTCTAGGACAACCCATACCCTGCCTTCCATCCACTACAATACATAAAAATGAATTATATTTTATAAACTATTAATGTATACAGGCAATTTTTCATGATATGATAACATTTAACATCCATTACAGTTTTCTTATGAGGCTAAAATATAGCAGGAACACTACTTAAAAAGTGCGTCTGTAATACTGACCTTCACTTTGGAGAGATGCAGAGGAAGCTGGAGTGGGCGTGCTGACTGGTGCATGTGGCTGACTGACTGACGAGACCTGCTGCTGTTGCTGTTGCTGCTGCTGTGAAAGAATGTACCACTGAATACTTTGTCACCCATTAAGTCTATTTAAGGATAAAGATTTTAATATGAATGAATTTGATACTGATGGTTTGCTTAAGCATACAAAACAAATTAAAAACTATTTTATTAACACAGGTTGTTTCCCACCAAGGCAGGGTGGCCTGACAAAGAAAAACTTTCATCATCATTCACTCCATACTGTCTTGCCAGGCGTGCTTACACTACAGCTACAAAAATGCAACAGTAACAACCCTCCTTCAGAGTGCCGGCACCGATTCCCATCTCCAGGAATCAAGTCCGGCCTACCGGTTTCCCTGAAACCCTTCATAAATGTTACCTTGCCTACACTCCAACAGCACGTCAAGTCCTAAAAACCATTTGTCTCCATTCGCTCCTATCTAACACGCTCACGCACGCTTGTTGGAAGTCCAAGCCCCTCTCACACAAAACCTCCTTTACCCCCTTCCTCCAACCTTCTCTAGGCGACCCCTAGCCTTCCCTCCACTACAAATTTATACACTCTCGAAGTCATTCTATTTTGTTCTATCTCTCTATATGTCCAAACCATTTCAATAACCCCTCCTCAGCTCTCTGGATAATAGTTTTGGTAATCCCACACCTTCTCCTAATCTCCAAACTACGGATTCTCTGCATTATATTCACACCACACATTGCCATCAGACATGACATCTCCACTGCCTTCAGCCTCCTTGTTGCAACATTCACAACCCATGTCTCACACCCATACAAGTGTGTTGGTATAACTATACTCTCATACATTCCCCTCTTTGCTGTCATGGATAAAGTTCTGTCTCCACAAGCTCCTCAGTGCACCACTCACCTTTTTCCCCTCGTTAATTCTATGATTCACCTCATCCTTCATATACCCATCTGCTAATACATCCACTCCCAAATATCTGAACACATTCACCTCCTCCATACTCTCTCTCTCCAATCTGATATCCAATCTTCCGTTATCTAATTTTTTTGTTATCCTCATCACCTTACTCTTTCCTATATTCACTTTTAATTTCCTTCTTTTACATACCCTACCAAACTCATCCACCAACCTCTGCAATGTCTCTTCAGAATCCCCCAAAAGCAGTGTTATCAGCAAAGAGCAACTGTGACAACACCCACTGTGTTAGATTCTTTATCTTTTAACCTCACACCTCTTGCCAACACCTGAGCATTCACTTCTCTTACAACTCAATCTATAAATATATTGAACAACCACGGTGACATCACACCGTGATGTACCATAAAAATATAATCAGTATACAGTATCAAAATGGATGGGAAAAAGCAGAAACTGAAACACAATATGTAAAACAAATTTTATTATAATACCTGTTGCTCAGCTTGCTGTAATGGATCAAATTCTTTAGAGGAAATATTGAGCTGCATGGCTGCTGGAGGAGCTGGTGATGCTGCGGCTGCCACACTGCTGCTCACACCTGCAAAGTTAGGTGTAACTTGATACAGACTACAACACTGTCAATACAATTAGTGCTTCTTTTGGCAAGATCCAAAAATATCACCCTATCTGATGAATAGTCTAAAATTTATCAATAAATCACATACAATAATACAAAAAGAATAATTTTAGACTTCTAATGGTATAATATTTTTCCTGGGAGACAGTGTCTGGTTTTCTTATATGTACAAGATTCCATCTTTCTATTAATTACTGTAGCTAGACTACAGTTACATATTAAAGGAAGGTCCATGACAACTTACTGATGACTAAGGAAAATGCAGTTGACCCCTGAAACACCCTCCAGCTATATTCCAGGTATGGAGCATCAAATAGTCCTTATACTATCATGCAATCTTAACTTTAAAATTAATAAGCTTTATTAAAATAAACTAACCTGTATCAACTTCACTGACAGTTCTGCGAGCTGTCTCAGTCGAACGTCCAAGGCATCAAGAAGAGCAGTTGCCCTGTCACGTATGGCACGTAGTTCTCGCCTCAGAGCTGGCGACTGTTAACATAATAAAAAATGATAACCGTTAACACTGCTCCATGAATTACATTAAAATATAATTTGAAAGTACAGTGGACCCCCAGAGTTCGTCATTAATTCGTTCCAGAATGCTGCTCAAGTGCCATTACAACGAATTTGTTCCCTATAAGGAATAATGTAAATTAGATTAGTCCTTTTAGACCCCCAAAAATACACTTACAAAAGCACTTACAAAAATACACTTACATAATTGTTCGAGTTTGGGCAAATACGAACTCCGAGGGTCTACTGTACGTATATTAAAACTATCACATTTTGGTTTCATATAGGACGACGACTTACACACCGCATCTCCTTTGCTGTGCCCGCTGGCCATTCAGGAGGATAGTCAGCTTCAGGATACGGCTGCACTGAATGGCAAAAGCCAAGTCCGAGCTGTCGAAGATAGTCACCAAATCTCCATCTTCATCCTATCAGCAAAAATGACAGTTAAACAATATTGTACTTTCCCAAAAAATTAATCTCATAAAATTAATTATTCTTTAACAGTATCAATGAAGATAAACAGTAGTTCTTGTACAAGCAAGTTTTTTTTTGTTTTACTATTTTGATATAATGACATTGTAAGCCATCAAGCAATCACAGGATTAATACCCATTATTTTCATTTACCTTCATAGTACTGTATGCAATACAATGTAGAGAATTATCATTTGATATCTAGGCAAAATAATTTTATGAAGAGAGGCCAGGGTTTCCTGTACAGGAATACAGAAACAGAACACCCCATGTCTTAAGCTCACTTACCAGTCTTCATATACAATATTTGTTTAACATAATTTGTTCAATGCAACATTATTCTTTACTTTAGTAACTTTGAGAAAATAGCATCAGCAATCACATTTTACTTACAACACTATACGTACTATATTTGTAAACATAAGGAGACATACTTTGTATTTGAGTGTAATATCATCATCTGGAGACAACGATCCACGAAAGACCCGTTGCATCATGAGTATCAATTCATCATAGGTCATGTCCTCATTGTGAATGGGAATTGCCTGATGTCCTCCCCAAGCTGAGCCTGAATAAGCAAGTAATTATTTTGATTATTCCAACAAAGTTTTCTTATTGTAAATTTCCTTTCCCATTACAGTACAGTACGTGTATATCAATGTTAAAAATGAAATCTCTCTTTATCTTTTATATGTACTACAGAAATAAACAAGCTAAAATTATAATTTGTATACTATATCTTTTATAAATAAACATTCACAGTATATCACATTTTTCTGATTAACATTTCATTTTTCACAAAACAAAATTGTCAATATGCAGAATCTAAAAACTCTTTACTACATTCATCTTACTATAAATTACAATTTATTATGGTTTCAGCTATCTCCAAAATGTCTGGAAAAAAACTGACCTTAATGATGAGGCTTGCCAAAGGTCAAGGCCACTGTCACTGCTGCCAGCCCCACTCATACTGCAGGTAACCGGCTGATGTTTTGGTGACTCAATGGTGCTTTTTTTTTCACTTCCCACCTCCCTTGCATGAAAAAAAGATAAGAATTATTCATACATTATGCCTGTAACTATAAATACTATTAACACTAAACAACAAACAACCCTACAACTGCTGTATATTATTTATGGTTCTAACATTTTGAAATAAGGAGCTACACCACCAAATAAAAAAATTTTCATTGTGAAAGACTCCATATGGCCAGCAGCAGCTGTGTAGCAAATACAGTGGACTCAACTTACGAGCAGCTCCAAACTCGAACAATTATGAAGTGCTTCTACAATCTGTATGGCTAAGTTCTCGTTATTTCTTATAAGTGCTTGGGTTATGGACACTCCTGACTTGAACCTTGCATTTATCTACATTGGCAGATGCAGTTCAATGTAATAAATGAGGTTCTGTCGAGTTCCATAACCAAGCACTATAAGTAAATAGAACTTACCATCAGGTGAGAAACTTGGGGTGATGGTAAGCAGCAACCTTAAACCAAGACAGCAATGCCTAAGCGTACGTAATAAGGCAAAGATTACTGGGATTTATATCAAGAAGTTGCAACAGAAGTCCAGAGGTTATATTACAAGCTTTATACATCATTAGTAAGGCCTCACCCTAGATTCGCAGCTCAGTTCTGGTCTCCATATAACAGAATGGACATAAATTTGTTAGAAAACATTCAGCGTAGAATGACTAAATTAATACATAGCATTAGAAATCTTCCTTACGAAGAAAGATTGAAGACCTTAAATTCATTCCTTTAAGCGTGAATGAGGGGAACATGATCGAGGTATACAAGTGGAAAATGAGTATTAACAAAGGGGATATAAATAAGGTCTTGAGGTATCTCTCCAACAGAGAACCCGTAATAATGGATTCAAGTTAGATAAGTTTAGATTTAGAAAGGATATGGGAAATATTGGTTTGGAAATAGGGTGTTGATGATGGAACAGTCTGCCTAGTAGGGTTATTGAAGCAAGGACCTTGGGTAGTTTTAAATTTAGGTTGGATAAATTCATGAGTGAGAGGGGTTGGATTTGAGTGGGAAGAATGAGTAAATATAATTATAAACTTTTTCTTGGGTAGCATTGACAATTAGGTTGAACAAATATTCTGTTATGGGATGGAATGTGGGACCATATATGGGAAAGGCCTGCTCAGTGTTCCTTTCTTATGTTCTTATGTTCTTATGTAAGGTATTTCTGTAAGTGCTTTTTAAGTGAATTTGGGGGTCTGAAACAGATTAATCTAATTTCATTATTTTTGGGAACAAATTGGGTATCGGCCTCAAACCCTTCTGAAACAAATTAAGTGAACCGAGGTCCATTAGTTGTTGTTTTGAACAAGTGAAAAACCAATTCATTCATGCCGGTAAAAACCCTTCCCATTTTAATTATACTAATTGTAATACTGTTATTTTTTTTATTACGACAATCCATTAATTTAAACTTTTTAATTACCTAATTATTATCTAATATCAAAATAAATTATTATAATGTACCACTCCATAACCTCTTAATACAGAATAGTCAGTAAGAATTTAATTAGTTCCTAAATGCCTAGGCATGCTAGTGGCTTTTTTTGTAATTAATAATTTATAATATTAAACCACACAGTTTTGCAAGAAATAAAATTTGTCATTTTCATTTTCATGTGGGTTTGGGTTTCACAAACTTATAAAAACATAAATTAAACCACAAATGTTTAAAAAAAACAGATGCACACCCTGGTAATCAGTTCAAAAGGGTTTTTTGGGCAACTGGCTAAGTCAAAACCTATTATTTCTGATGCAGACCTTGAAATTTTTGGTCCATTTGAAAGGTTCTCTAGTTATCTAACAAAAAAACCCCAAAATAAAAGAAACAATTCCCCTTAAAAATTTTTTTAGGTACTCTGGACACAACATTTAATGAAGACTAAATCATGTTGGTTATTCTGTGAAAGGGTAATGAAGAATTATTCCTCAACCCTGTTAGCCCCTTTTTTTGTGCTAAGATTATCCTTAAAAGGATACCAATAAATCTATACTGATTATGATAACCTTAGATAAATTATTAAAAATTTCCAATATATTTATAAAATTTTAAGTTAAAAAAATAAATTCTTTATACAGCCTCTCCTCACTTAGCCTCTTTTTGACGATAGGACTTACAACGGGCTCTCGACCAGTATGCATACCTAAATAATGTAAAATTCCCCGGTTTCCCCAAAATTGTTAAAATTTTTGATGCGTTATCAACGTTTTTCCCATAAGGATAATTTTAAAATTGATTAGCCCTTCAGCCCCCAAAATAATTAAAAAGCAAATACAAAAAACACTTACATAATTGTTGGTTTGGGGGTTAAAAAACTGGGGTACCACTGTTATTAGATGACCTCTTTTTTGTTTATTACAATATACAGTGGCCCCCGGTGTTCGTGTTTTTCGTTCAGAATGCTGTTCAAGTGTCATTCCCCCAAAAATTTATTCCCTGGAATAATTTTAGACTAGTCCTTTAGCCCCCCCAAAAAACAAAAAACCCCTTTCAAAAATAAACATAATTGTTGAGTTTGAGCATCATGAACCCCGGGGATCCACTGTACAGTACAGTACTGTATAAACATTTATAATACAGTGGTACCTCGAGTTACGATATTTTTCGTTCGAGAATGCTGTTCAAGTGCCATTACCAAACAATTTATCCCCATAAGGAATAATGTAAAATGACTAGTCCTTTTACACCCCCAAAATATACTTACAAAAGCATTTAAAAAAATAAACTTACATAAAAGGGCGATTTTGGGGACCATCGTAACTCGAGGTACCACTGTATACTAAAATTTTAAAAATGGTGTAAAGGTGACATTAAAACAATATCAAAGATGGCTGACACAATCCCACTACCATTATAGTATGCTCCTCGTTTAGCAACAAATTCGTTTAGACACAGTTTTAGGAATGTAACTCCGTCATTAAGTGAGGAGAGGATGTATATATACTGCAAAGTTAGTGTGATAGTTTATCATAAATCAATTACTACAAATTATTATGGTATAAACCTTGGTAATAGATACCGACAAGTTGGTTTAGAAATACACATAAGCAAACTCTAGGACATATTTATTAGAAAACGTTTCGATTCTGGGACCTTGATCACTTCTAACATACCTGGAGTATACCTGGAGAGAGTTCCGGGGGTCAACACCCCTGCGGCCGGTCTGGAACCAGGCATCATGGTGGATCAGGGTCTGATCAACCAGGCTGTTACTGTTACAGTATTGTATATGTATATAGACAAAGAGTGAGGCATTATTATAAACACGAGGAAGTAGTAAACCTGTAGAAGTTTAATTAAAGAAATCAGAGTTGAATCAACTTTTGCATCATGAGCCCCTTGCCATGACCAAGAAACTAGCAGCATGCAAGCACATGTGTTAGTAATCTTGTAGGTCATATCCCAGGAAAGAAGACTAAAAGTCCTCAACAGAAACAAGCCACAAAGCTTAGATTTAGCGAGATTTATTTTCTCGATATTACCTAAGTTTTACAATGCACATTTTCAAATTGCACGGGGAAAAGCCCATCTTTATGCAATGCATTTCAGGCAGACTAAGATTAAACTTAGAATAAACCAGCTCCCTCATATTACATAGATGTTCTACAGTGCCTGGTTATTACATTCATATGGGGAGCACTAAACCCATAGGGGATCACACACTGCCTGGGATGGGGGGGAAGGGGAAGAACAGAAGGCACACAGACCCGATTTAAGGAATTGGAGCTCAGACCAAGAGCCCCTCACCAGCATAAAGTCTCTGGATCCATTATGCGCCTCTGTAATCTTTTGACTACTGCCCATACTATGGGTTACATAATAAAGATTTTTTTTTATTAACACATCGGCCGATTCCCACCAAGGCAGGGTGGCCCGAAAAGAAAAACTTTCATCATCATTCACTCCATCACTGTCTTGCCAGAAGGTTGCTTTACACTACAGTTATAAAACTGCAACATTTACACCCCTCCTTCAGAGTGCCGACACTGTACTTCCCATCTCCAGAACTCAAGTCCGGCCTGCCGGTTTCCCTGAATCCCTTCATAAATGTTACTTTGCTCACACTCCAACAGCACGTCAAGTATTAAAAACCATATGCCTCCATTCACTCCTATCAAATACGCTCACACATGCTTGCTGGAAATCCAAGCCCCTCGCCACAAAACTTCCTTTACCCCCTCCCTCAACCTTTCCTAGGCCGACCCCTACCCGCCTTCCCTCCACTACAGATTTATACACTCTCGAAGTCACTCTGTCTCGTTCCATTCTCTCTACATGTCCAAACCACCTCAACAACCCTCCTCAGCTCTCTGGACAATCGTTTTGGTAATCCTGCACCTCCTCCTAATTTCCAAACTCCGAATTCTCTGCATTATATTCACACACACATTGACCTCAGACATGACATCTCCACTGCCTCAGCCTTCTCCTCGTTGCAACATTCATCACCCATGCTTCACACCCATATAAGAGCGTTGGTATAACTATACTCTCATACATTCCCTCTTTACTTCCATGGACAAGGTTCTTTGTCTCCACAGACTCCGAAGTGCTCCACTCACCCTTTTCCCTCATCAATTCTATGATTCACCTCATCCTTCATAGACCCATCCCCGACATGTCCACTCCCAAATATCTGAATACATTCACCACCTCCATACTCTCTCCCTCCAATCTGATATCCAATCTTTCGTCACCTATTCTTTTTGTTATTCTCATCACCTTACTCTTTCCTATATTCACTTTCAATTTTCTTCTTTTACACACCCTACCAAATTCATCCACCAACCTCTGCAGCTTCTCTTCAGAATCTCCCAAAAGCACAGTGTCATCAGCAAAAAGCAACTGTGACAACTCCCACTTTGTATTTGCTTCTTTATCTTTTAGCCCAACACCTCTTGCCAAGACCCTCGCATTCACTTCTCTTACAACCCCATCTATAAATATATTGAACAACCACGGTGACATCACACATCCTTGTCTAAGGCCCACTTTTACTGGGAAATAGTCCCTTCCCTCCTACACACTCTAACCTGAGCCTCACTATCCTCATAAAAACTCTTCACTGCTTTCAGTAACCTTCCTCCTATTCCATACACCTGCAACATCTGCCACATTGCCCCCTATCTACCCTATCATACGCCTTTTCCAAATCCATAAATGCCACAAAAACATCTTTACCCTTATCCAAATACTGTTCACCTATATGTTTCACTGTAAACACTTGGTCTACACACCCCTACCTTTCCTAAAGCCCCTTGTTCATCTGCTATCCTGCTTTCTGTTTTACTCTTAATTCTTTCAATAATAACTCTACCATACACTTTGCCAGGTACACTCAACAGACTTATTCCCCTATAATTTTTGCACTCTCTTTTGTCCCCTTTGCCTTTATACAAAGGAACAATACACGCTCTCTGCCAATCCCTAGGTACCTTACCCTCTTCCATACATTTATTAAATAATAGCACCAACCACTCCAAAATTATATCCCCACCTGCTTTTAACATTTCTATCTTTATCCCATCAATCCCAGCTGCCTTACCCCTTTCATTCTACCCACTGCCTCACGAACTTCCCCTACACCCACAACTGGCTCTTCCACACTCCTACAAGATGTTATTCCTCCTTGCCCTACACAGAAATCACAGCTTCCTGTCTTCATCAACATTTAACAAATCCTCAAAATATTCTCTCCATCTTCCCGATACCTCTAACTCTCCATTTAATAACTCTCCTCTCCTATTTTTAACTGTCAAATCCATTTGTTCTCTAGGCTTCCTCAACTTATTAATCTCATTCCAAAACTTTTTCTTATTTTCAACAAAATTTGCTGATAACATCTCACCCACTCTCTCATCTGCTCTCTTTTACATTGCTTCACCACTCTTTTAACCTCTCTTTTTCTCTCCATATACTCTTCCCTCCTTGCATCACTTCTACTTTGTAAAAACCTCTCATATGCTAACTTTTTCTCCCTTACTACTCTCTTTACATCATCATTCCCAATCGCTCCTCTTCCTCCCGCACCCACTCGCCTGTAACCACAAACTTCTGCTGAACACTCTAACACTACATTTTTAAATCTACCCCATACATTTTCGACCCCATTGCCTACACTCTCACTAGCCCATCTATCCTCCAATAGTTGTTTATATCTTACCCTAACTGCCTCCTCTTTTAGTTTATAAACCTTCACCTCTCTTTTACTTACTGATTCTATTTTCCTTGTATCCCATCTACCTTTTACTCCCACTGTAGCTATAACTAAAAAGTGATCTGATATATCTGTAGCCCCTCTATAAACATGTACATCCTGAAGTCTACTCAACAGTCTTTTATCTATCAATACATAGTCCAACAAACTACTGTCATTACGCCCTACATCATATCTTGTATACTTATTTATCCTTTTTTCTTAAAATATGTATTACCTATAACTAAACCCCTTTCTATACAAAGTTCAATCAAAGGGCTCCCATTATCATTTACACCTGGCACCCCAAACTTACCTACTACACCCTCTCTGCATGTTTCTCCCACTTTAACATTTAGGTCCCCTACCACAATTACTCTCTCATTTGGTTCAAAGTTCCTATACATTCGCTTAACATCTCCCAAAATCTCTCTCTCTCCTCTACACTCCTCTCTTCTCCAGGTGCATACACGCTTATTATGACCCACTTTTCGCATCCGACCCTTATTTTAATCCACATAATCCTTGAATTTACACATTTATATTCCCTCTTTTCCTTCCATAACTAAAAAAATCAAGGAACCTTCCTTGAGGAAACAACGCCTCATAACCCAAAAATATAATCAGCTATTAACGTATATCACACAAAAAGAAGCCCATTAATGACGTCAGTCGAAGATTAAGACACATGTGCAGCAGTTGGGTATCTTTATTTATGAAACATTTCGCCTACACAGTAGGCTTCTTCAGTCAGTATTAATGAAATAAGGATGATGTAATTAGTTCATCAACCTTGGAGAAAAAAGTACTTGAGGTGATCAGTCCCTCAGCTCCAGGCTCAGGGACTGATCACCTCAAGTACTCTTTTCTCCAAGGTTGATGAACTAATTACATCATCCTTATTTCATTACTACTGACTGAAGAAGCCTACTGTGTAGGCGAGACGTTTCAACAATATAGATTTACCCAACTGCTGCACACGTGTCATAAATCTTCAACTTGTCGGTATTTTATACCACTTCCAACACAACAGTCAGTAATAGACACCAAGTAAACACCTCAGCTCCCTCATATTACCACAAGTCTCCAACAATCTTGATGAAGAAGAAGACAAATGTTTTTTTTCCTCCCCTGGTCTACCTGACAAGGATGAGTTGGATGTAAACAAAGTGGCGGGGACTACCAGCCTATTACCTCGTCTCCTTACATCAAACAAAGATCTTTCTCTATAATAATGATAATAATAATAATAAGTAAATAATAAATAAATAAAGATCTCGCATCACACACGGAGTGTCCAGGTTCGATTCCCGGCGGGGTGAAAACATTCGACTCGTTTCCTTACACCTGTTGTCCTGTTCACCTAGCATAAAATAGGTACCTGGGTGTTAGTCGACTGGTGTGAGTCGCATCCTGGAGGACAAGATTGAGGACCCCAATGGAAATAAGACAGATAGTCCTCGATGACACACTGACTTTCTTGGGTTATCCAAGGTGGCTAACCCTCCAGGGTTAAAAAATCCGAACGAAATCTTATCTTAATAATTATAATAATAATAATAATAATAATAATAATAATAATAATAATAATAATAATAATAATAATAATAATAATAATAATAATAATAATAAAAAGGCGGCTCGTGACCTTGTTGGCAAAGCTTTCGTTTCACACGCTGAGAATCAGGGTTCGATCCCCGGCAAGGGTAAGTAAGTAAGTAAAAACATTGGGCGTGTTTCCTTACACCTGTTGTCTATGTTCACCCATCAGATATCAGTAAAATAGGTACCTGGATGTTAGTCGACTGGTGTGGGTCGCTTCCCGGGATAAAATTGACTTAATTTGCCCGAAATGTTCTGCATAACAAGCGGCTTTTTATATAGTAGTATGTCATTGATGTCAGCTATGACCTGTATACCTTGTGCATGTACTTGTAGAAATGAAGATTATTATTATTATTTTTATTATTATTATTATTATTATTATTATTATTATTATTATTATTATTATTATATTGAGGCACAATCGGTGTCCCGTGGCCTGGTAGGCAACACTCTCGCCTTACACACTTGATTGTCCATGGTTCGATTCCCGGCACGGGTGAAAACGTTAAGATAAGGCGATTTTGTTCGGATTTTTAACCCCGGAAGGTTAGCCACCCTAGATAACCCAAGAAAATCTGTGAGTCATCGAGGACTGCCTGTCTTATTTCCATTGTGGTACTTCAATCTTGTCCCCCAAGATGCCACCCATACCAGTCGACTAACACCCAGGTACTTACTGCTAGGTGAACGGGATAGCAGGTGTATGGGAACACGGCCGATGTTTCCACCCGTGCCGGGGATCGAACCACGGACACTTAGTGTGTGAAGCGAGAGTGTTTCCTTATACCTGCTGTCCCTGTTCGCCTAGCAAATACTAAATAGGTACCTGGGTGTTAGTCGACTGGTGTGGGTGGCATCCTGGGGGACAAGATTGAAGAACCACAATGGAAATAAGACAGACAGTCCTCAATTGACGCACTAACTTTCTTGTGTTATCCAGGGTGGCTATCCCTCCGGGGTTAAAAATCCCAACACAATCTTATCTCTCTTATCGTGACTGGAACAATACACATATAGCCTGCACACAGGGGACCCAAACTTCGTCGTAAGTATCAGTCTCCTATGTGTGGGTTATTTGTGTCCATAAGTTTGAGGGGATCAGTCCCTCAGCCTGGAGTCGGTGTCCAGTCCATCAAGCTGATGGACTGAGCACATCGATTCCAGACTGAGGGACTGATTACCTCAATCTCCTCATTCTCCACCGTTCTTCTCTGTATAGGACTGAAGAAGCCATTGGCCTAGAGTTTTACGACTCACTCGCCACGAGTTCAATCCCAGCCCGTGGTGTGGTTTGTTTGCAATCGTGTCATTACGATTTCGTAAAACAGAGCATTTCTGGCATGCTAGAAGTATCTTGTATGTTGCTATCAAGTCTCCCTTGTGTGTGTGTGTGTGTGTGTATGTGTGTGTGTGTGTGCGTGTGATAAATATGTAGTGAGTGTGGGAGAGAGAAATATAAATAGCAAATGGTCATAGGAGTAAAGCACCACCACACCAGCCCACCTAGCCCACCAGCCCACCTGTCCACCTAGCCCACCTGTCCACCTAGCACCACCCCACCTGTTACTGAGAGGGTTGTTAGTGAGAGGGTTGTTAGTGAGAGGGTTGTTAGTGAGAGGGTTGTTACTGAGAGGGTTGTTACTGAGAGGGTTGTTAGTGAGAGGGTTGTTACTGAGAGGGTTGTTACTGAGAGGGTTGTTACTGAGAGGGTTGTTACTGAGAGGGTTGTTACTGAGAGGGTTGTTACTGAGAGAGTTGTTACTGAGAGGGTTGTTACTGAGAGGGTTGTTACTGAGAGAGTTGTTACTGAGAGAGTTGTTACTGAGAGGGTTGTTACTGAGAGGGTTGTTACTGAGAGGGTTGTTACTGAGAGGGTTGCTGGGTCGTCACTGTCGTTATCGGTTCTTTTAACATAATAATGTACGATGTAGATAACTCAGCTGTATTACTGTACAGAATGCTGAAGACAGGGGAGAGAGAGAGAAGAGAGAGAGAGAGAGAGAAGAGAGAGAGAGAGAGAGAGAGAAAGAGAGAGAGAGAGAGAGAGAGAGAGAGAGAGAAGAGAGAGAGAGAGAGAGAGAGAAGAGAGAGAGAGAGAGAGAGAGAGAGAGGAAGAGAGAGGGCAAGCATTCACCTGATTACAGGTAATGGGGGCAGTGAGAGAGGTGTGATAAAGATGCAAGTGCTTGATCCTCCTTCACACACACGCACACACACACACACACGCGCGCGCGCATACGCACACACGCATACACACATTATGATGAGAGTAATAGAGCAATGGTTGACACACTGGCTGAGTTGGCCAGAAGGGCCCACGCAAGCAGGTCAAAGCTGCTGATTATGGGTGACTTCAACCACAAAGAAATCGACTGGGAAACCCTGGAGCCACATGGGGGCCCAGAAACATGGAGGGCTAAGATGATGGAGGACACTACCAGAGAGAGGACAGGATGAACCTGCGAGACTGGACCTAATATTCACCTTGGGTAGTGCAGACATTGAGGACATCACATATGAAAGACCCCTCGGGGCCAGTGATATGTGGTTCTGAGCTTCGATTACATAGTAGAGTTAAAAGTGGAGAGGGAAGCAGAAAGGGCAGGACGAATGAAGCCAAACTACAAGAGAGGTGACTACACAGGCATGAAGAATTTCCTGCACAGGGTCCAGTGGGGCAGAGAGCTGGAAGGGAAGTCAGTAAACGAAATGATGGAAAATGTGACAACAATATGCAAGGAAGCTGAGGAGAGGTTTGTACCCAAGGGTAACAGGGTGAGCCCTTGGTTCACCCAAATGTGTAGAGAGGCCAAAACCAAGTGAACTATAGAATGGAAGAAGTACAGAAGGCAAAGAACAAAGGAGAATAAGGAAAGTAGTCATAGAGCCAGAAACGAATATGCACAGGTAAGAAGGGAGGCCCAACGGCAATACAAAAATAACATAGCAGTGAAAGCTAAATCTGACCCGAAGCTGTTGTACAGCCCCATCAGGAGGAAAACGACAGTCAAGGACCAGGTAATCAGGCTGAGGAAGGAGGGGAGATCACATGAAACGACCGTGAAGTATGTGAGGAGCTCAACATGAGATTTAAAGAAGTGTTCACAGAGGAGACAGAAGAGACCCCAAAAAGACGGAGAGGTGGGGTACACCTTCAAGTGTTGGACACAATACATACAACCGAGGAAGAAGTGAAGAGGCTCCTTAGTGAGCTAGCTACCTCAAAGGCAATGGGGCCGGATAACATCTCTCCGTGGGTCCTGAAAGAGGGAGCAGAGGCGCTTTGTGTACCAATAACATTCTTCAACACATCTATAGAAACAGGGCGACTACCTAAAGTATGGAAGACAGCAAATGTAGTTACAATTTAAAAAAAAAGAGACAGACACGAAGCACTCAACTACAGACCAGTGTCACTGACATGTGTAGTATGCAAAGTCATGAGGAATATCATCAGGAGAAGAGTGTGGATCACCTAGAAAGGAATGAGCTTATCAAAGACATCCAGCATGGTTTCAGGGACGGGAAATCCTGTGTCACAAACCTGCTGGAGTTCTATGACAGGGTGACAGCAAGGAATACATGTCAGGAAGACAACAACGAGTTAGAGTGGGCGCCTGTGACGAGTGGGGTTCCACAGGGATCAGTCCTAGGACCCGTGCTGTTCCTGGTATTTGTGAACGACATGACGGAAGGAATAGACTCCGAAGTGTCTCTGTTTGCAGATGATGTAAAATTGATGCGAAAAATTTAATCGGACGAGGACCAGGCAGAACTACAAAGGGATCTGGACAGGCTGAAGGCCTGGTCCAGCAACTGGCTCCTGGAGATCAACCCCGCCAAGTGCAAAGTCATGAGATTGGGAAAGGGCAAAGAAGACCGCAGACGGAGTACAGCCTAGGGAGCCAGAGACTACAAACCTCACTCAAGAAAAAGGATCTTGGGTTGGGTATAACACCAAGCGCATCTCCTGAGGCGCACATCAACCAAATAATTGCTGCAGCATACGGGCGCCTAGCAAACCTAAGAACAGCATTCCGACATCTTAATAAGGAATCGTTCAGGACCCTGTACACTGTTTACGTTAGGCCCATACTGGAGTATGCAGCACCAGTTTGAAATCCACACTTAGTAAAGCATGTAAGGAAACTAGAGAAAGTGCATAGGTTTGGAACTAGACTGGTCCCGGAGCTAAGGGGTATGTCCTACGAGGAGAGATTAAGAGAAATCGACCTGACGACACTGAAGGACAGGAGAGATAGGGGGATATGATAACGACATATAAAATACTGAGGAATAGACAAGGTGGACATAGACAGGATGTTCTAGAGATGGGACACAGTAACAAGGGGTCACAATTGGAAGTTGAAGACTCCTATGAGTCAAAGGGACGTTTGGAAGTGTTTCTTCAGTCATAGAGTTGTCAGGAAGTGGAATAGCCTAGAAAGTGATGTAGTGGAGGCAGGAACCATACATAGTTTTAAGAAGAGGTTTGATAAAGCTCATGGAGCAAGGAGAGAGAGGCCCAGTAGCAATCAGTGAAGAGGTGGGGCTAGGAGCTATGAATCGACCCCTGCAACCACAAATAGGTGAGTACACACACACACACACACACACACACAATGCAGTTTCATGTGTAGGTAGAAAACGATCCATGAGGGCAGGAACCAACAATGCCGGTGACTGAGGTTCAATACACGGGTGTCAGGACGGTAGACTCGACCCCAGCACACACAATTCGTTGAGTATAACTCTGTGAGTACACGTGATGTCTTCACAGAGGACTCATGACACATTCCAAGATAATGCACTCAGAGACGAGCACCAAAAACATGCAACGCTGAGAAATAATAATAATAATAATAATAATAATAATAATAATAATAATAATAATAATAATCTTTATTTCAACAAGTACATGTGTAAGGTATACTGGCCATAGGTGACATCAATGACATACTATTATAAGAAAGCCGCTTGTTATGCAGAGCATTTCCCTCAAAATAGGTCAAATTTGGTCCCCAGGATGCAACCCACACCAGTCGACTAATACCCAGGTACCTGGTTTACTGCTAGGTGAAAATGGACAGCAGGTGTCTTAAGGAAACACGTCCTAATATTTCCACCGGTACAGGGGATCGAACCACGGACCTCAGGGTGTGAGGCAAGTGCACTATATATGTTAGGTTCTGCTAGAAGGAAGAGAAACAATATGGCACTCAAGGGTACACAATAATCTATGGAAGCTGAACAACTGTCAGTCATCTGTAATTCCAACACGAATGAAAATCCACTGTATTTCATGAAGCAGTAAACCTGTGTGGGTAAATAAGGCAAAAAATAAATAAAAATTGCTAGAGGTTCGATCCAACATTTACTTGTCTTATATATATATATATATATATATATATATATATATATATATATATATATATATATATATATATATATATATATATATATATAATATATATATATATATATATATATATATATATATATATATATATATATATATATATATATATATATATATATATATATATATATATATATATATATATATATATATATATATATATATATATATATATATATATATATATATATATATATATATATATAAAATATATATATATATATATATATATATATATATATATATATATATATATATATATATATATATATATATATATATATATATATATATATATATATATATATATATATATATATATATATATATATATATATATATATATATATATATATAATATATATGTCGTGCCGATTAGGTAAAACTGGTCAATTAGCAAGAACTCATTTAAAATTAAGTCCTTTCTAAAATTTTCTCTTATACGTTTAAAGATATATTTTTTTCGTTTATGTTAATGTAAAAAATTATAATTTTGTACCAAGAGAAACTTTGAAAACCTACCTAACCTTATTACAACAAGCGCAATTTAGTTTAGCCTAACCCAACTAAATATATTTTAGATACGTTAACAATAATTTAGTAATAAACAAACACAATGAAATATATTTTTTCGTTAGGTTCAGAATGATTTTTGCGAAATTATTGCATACACAAATTTTCGCTTGTCTTATATGGCAAGAAGAGCGTTGCTATTTAAGCCAAAATCGGAAGTTTTACCTAATCGGCACGATATATATATATATATATATATATATATATATATATATATATATATATATATATATATATATATATATATATATATATATATATATATATATATGTTTGTGTGTGTGAACCTCACATCCCCTCGTCTTACCACTATAAAAATTTTCTCCTACGTAGAATATTTTGGTCTTGAAGAGGAAGACTGGGGAGTGCCATGCATCATCTTGGTCTTATAGAAGGCCACTTATAAATTCTCGGTCATTTCTTGATATAAACGAGCAGAACCTGACTGCCTGGTGATGAAGTGGTAGGTGGCAGGTGACTCAGGGAAAGAGGCACCTGAAGCGAAGCTTGTGCCAGGGGGTAGGTGGCAGTTCGTAGATGGCAAGCGGCAGGTTGTAGGTGGCAAGGGGCAGGTTGTAGGTAGTAGGGGGCAGGTGGTAGGTGACAGGTAGCTCATTGAGCCTGGCACCTGAGTCTAGGTCAACCTATACATGGCCCGGACCTTCACACAGTGAGTGTCCGGGTTCGATTCCCGGCGAGGGTTGAAACATTGTGCGTGTTTCCTTACACCGGTTGTCCATGTTCACCTAGCAGTAAAATAGGTACCTGGGTGTTAGTGGACTGGTGTGGGTTGCATCCGGGGACAAAATTGACCTAATTTGCAGGAAATGCTCAGCATAACAAGGGACTTTCTATATAGTAGTATGTCATTGATGTCAGCTATGGTCTGTATACCTTGTACATGTACTGGTAGAAATAAAAATTATTATTATTATTATTATTATTATTATTATTATTATTATTATTATTATTATTATTATTATTATTATTATTATTATTATAGCTGTACGTTCGTGGCCAGGTTTCCTGCCTCTCAGAAAGTCAGTCCCTGTCTACCCTATCAATTCCTCTGAATATCTTATACGTTGTTATCATGTCTCCTCTGTACTCTCCAGTGTCTTAACATGCTTTATCAGGTGCGTGTTCCATGCTGGTGCTGCGGACTCCAAGATGGTCCTCTCGTATGCTGGATTAAGAGCCATGAATGATTCTCTGTTGAGGTTCCTGAACGCAGTTCTTAGACTAGCAAAACAAGAATTAGGTACAATAGGTCTTCCACTGACGGAAATTTCATCATAGTCAAACACCTTCCATCAATGTTACATACTATGGCACTATGCTCTCCTCTACTTTTCTCTCCTGAAGCCGGTGCCAGATCAACCAGAATATGTAGGGCTGTTGGTAACCAACAGCAACAGCCTAGTTGACCAGGCAAGCACCAGGCGAGCCTGACCCATGGCCGTGTTCCGGGAGTAGGAAAAATCTCTCGGAACTCATTAAAGGTATCAACCATTGCTTTGTTGTCGTCTTTATATTCCTGGTTCTGTCTCCTGCTGTTTGGTGGTGGGTTGTATATTACTGTTGTTGCTACAACATGTTACCCCCCCGACTTAGTAGCCCTATGACTGATTTCTTCTAATGTACTGAGCGTATGAGGGACTTTAGAAGTATGAGGGAGTGTAGGTGTATGAGGGAGTGTAGGTGTATGAGGGAGTGTAGGTGTATAGGTGAGTATAGGAGCTGGGAGGGGCAGCAAGAAGGGGCAACAGGGGAGAGGAAGCTGGGAGGGACGGCGGGGAGGGACTGCCGGGAGGAGCGGTAGGGAGGGGCGGCGGGAAGGGGCGGCGGGAAGGGGCGGCGGGGAGGGGCGACGGGAAGGGGTGGTTCACACACTAGGGTGGTCAGTGTGGTGAAGACCTTCACACGAGACACAGGACTTATAGTAAGTGATGCCAGTCTTGTTTACCTTCCTGGCACCAGTGCCACACACATGACACCAGTGCTACACACCTGACACCAGTGATACACACCTGATATTAGTGTCACACCTGGCACCAGTGACACACACCTGACACCAGTGGCACACATCTGGCACCAGTGACACACACCTGACACCAGTGGCACACATCTGGCACCAGTGACACACCTGGCACAAGTGCTACACGCCTGGCACCAGTGCCACAATCTTTCATCAGTGCTACACACTTTCCATCAGTGTCACACACCTTCCATCAGTGCTACACACCTTCCATCAGTGTCACACCTTCCATCAGTGCCACACACCTTCCATCAGTGCCACACACCTGACACCAGTGACACACACCTGACACCAGTGCCACACACCTAACACCAGTGCCACACACCTGGCACCAGTGACACAACCTTCCATCAGTGTCACACACCTTCCATCAGTGCTACACACCTTACATAAGTGCCACACACCTTTCATCAGTGCCACATACCTTCCAGAAGTGCCACACACCTTCCACCAGTGTCCCACACCTTCCATCAGTGTAACACACTTTCCATCAGTGTAACACTCTTACCATCAGTGCCATACACTTACCATCAGTGCCACACACTTACCATGAGTGCCACACACCTTCCACCGGTGTCACACACCTTCCATCAGTCCCACACACCTACCACCAGTGCCACACATCTACCACCAGTGTGCCGCACACCTACAATCAGTGATACATACCTGCCATCAGTGCCACACACCTACCATCAGTGCCACATACCTACTATCAGTGCTACACCTATCAGCGCTACATACCTGCCATCAGTGCCACACACCTGCCATCAGTGCCTCACACCTACCATCAGTGCCACACACCTGCCATCAGTGCCACACACATACCACCAGTGCCACACACCTACCATCAGTGCCACACACCTGTCATCAGTACCAAACACCTACCATCAGTGCTACACACCTGCCATCAGTGCCACACACCTGCCATCAGTGCCACACACCTGCCATCATTGCCACACACCTACCATCATTGCCACACACCTACCATCATTGCCACACACCTGCCATCATTGCCACACACCTACCATCATTGCCACACACCTACCATCAGTGCCACACACCTATCATCAGTGCCACACAACTGCCATCAGTGCCACACACCTGCCATCATTGCCACACACCTGCCATCATTGCCACACACCTACCATCATTGCCACACACCTACCATCATTGCCACACACCTACCACCATTGCCACACACCTACCATCATTGCCACACACCTGCCATCAGTGCCACATACCTACCATCAGTGCCACACACCTGCCATCATTGCCACACACCTACCATCAGTGCCACACACCTGTCATCAGTGCCACCAATGTCTGCAGTAAATTTCGTCTAAATGTAAATTCTAAGTTACTTAAACCATTGTGATTTCATTTATAGTAAACATTGTAAAACACTGTAAACATTGTAAAACACTGTAAACATTGTAAAACACTGTAAACATTGTAAAACACTGTAAACATTGTAAAACACTGTAAACATTGTAAAACACTGTAAACATTGTAAACACTGTAAACATTGTAAAACACTGTAAACATTGTAAAACACTGTAAACATTGTAAACACTGTAAACATTGTAAAACACTGTAAACATTGTAAACACTGTAAACATTGTAAAACACTGTAAACATTGTAAACACTGTAAACATTGTAAAACACTGTAAACATTGTAAAAAACTGTAAACATTGTAAAACACTGTAAACATTGTAAAACACTGTAAACATTGTAAACACTGTAAACATTGTAAAACACTGTAAACATCGTAAAACACTGTAAACATTGTAAAACACTGTAAACATTGTAAAACACTGTAAACATTGTAAAACACTGTAAACATTGTAAACACTGTAAACATTGTAAAACACTGTAAACATTGTAAAAAACTGTAAACATTGTAAAACACTGTAAACATTGTAAAACACTGTAAACATTGTAAAACACTGTAAACATTGTAAACACTGTAAACATTGTAAACCACAGTAAACATTGTAAAACACTGTAAACATTGTAAACACTGTAAACATTGTAAAACACTGTAAACATCGTAAAACACTGTAAACATTGTAAAACACTGTAAACATTGTAAAACACTGTAAACATTGTAAAACACTGTAAACATTGTAAAACACTGTAAACATTGTAAACACTGTAAACATTGTAAACCACAGTAAACATTGTAAAACACTGTAAACATTGTAAACACTATACATTGTAAAACACTGTAAACATTGTAAACACTGTAAACATTGTAAACGTATTCCTGAAACATTTCCACCGTGCAAATCTTTGTAAATTACCGTTGTAAACGCCCATCTGGTCATGTCTGCAAATGTAAATTATTACAAAATATTTACTAATCAGGGATATTTTGTAAATATTTCACCTGTAAATAATAAACCCCCTGTAAATAGCAGACCACCTGTAAATAATGGACCACCTGTAAATAACGGACCACCTGTAAATAACGGACCACCTGTAAATAATGAACCACCTGTAAATAACGGACCGCCTGTAAATAACTGACCACCTGTAAATAATGAACCACCTGTAAATAATGGATCACCTGTAAATAACGGACCACCTGTAAATAACGGACCACCTGTAAATAACGGACCACCTGTAAATAACGGACCATCTGTAAATAATGGACCTCCTGTAAATAATGGACCACCTGTAAATAATGGACCACCTGTAAATAACGGACCACCTGTAAATAACGGGCCATCTGTAAATAATGGACCACCTGTAAATAATGGACCACCTGTAAATAACGGACCACCTGTAAATAATGGACCACCTGTAAATAACGGACCACCTGTAAATAATGGACCACCTGTAATTAATGGACCACCTGTAAATAACGGACCACCTGTAAATAATGGACCACCTGTAAATAATGGACCACCTGTAAATAACGGACCACCTGTAAATAATGGACCACCTGTAAATAATGGACCACCTGTAAATAACGGACCACCTGTAAATAATGGACCACCTGTAAATAACGGACCACCTGTAAATAATGGACCACCTGTAAATAACGGATCACTCGTAAATAAATTTTCATTGGTAATATTTTGTAAATCATTTATTATATTTTGTTTTCAAAGAATAAAAATGTCGAAATGGTGTATGTAAATCATTTATTTACATTTCTGCATGTACATTGTAAATTATACTAAAGTGCCGTCTCTCTGTAAATTCCCCTCAAGGACGGTTCCTTGATGCTGGTGAGGGGCTCTTGATCTAGGGAATTTGATCTGTGCTCCAGTTCCTTGAATTAAACCTGAATGCCTTCCACATCCCCACAGGCGCTGTATAATCCTACGGGTTTAGTGCTTCCCCCTTGATTATATTATTTGCTCTGTAAATTAACTAAAGTTGATATGATTATCTTGTAAATGTGCGTGTGGACCTGTTTACAGTGTTAATGTGGCTGTGGGCGTATTTACAGTGTAAATGAACCACTGTTAGTGTGGTCAGTCTGTAAATGATTGAACATTACTGTACCCGCCGTCTAAATGATACCCTTCTTTTAAGGATACTCTGTGTAAATATATTTCTGTTTCTTGGAAGTGGAGAGAGAGAGAGAGAGAGAGAGAGAGAGAGAGAGAGAGAGAGAGAGAGAGAGAGAGAGAAGAGAGAGAGAGAGAGAGGTTGTGGGGAAGGGGAGAAAAGAGGGGTTGTAGAGGAGTGGGGAAGATGACGGTTTTTGTGTGGGTAAGATGAAGGGTAAAATAAGTCTCAACCACTGTCTGTGACAGTGACATTCACATGATGAGTGGGAGTCCCACAAGGGTCAGTAGGGGGTCACATGATGAGTGGGGGTCCCACAAGGGTCAGTGTCGTGGGGTTCGCCAAGGAGATGTAGGTGAAAGAATACACGCGTCGGATATTCTAGGAGGCGTGTATTGTGATAGTCTTGAGGGGAAAGCTCAGGCCTGCCTTGTCTAGTCTATGCCTGGCGTGGAAGTGAGAAGGAGGCCTCTAGCTAGCCGGTCACATATGAGGGGCTCGTGACGTCACACTTAGCCAGGGAGCCTATCTATAACATAGCTGGGATTATCTAAGTACGTATACTACACAAATATTTAGTACACTACTGACATCAATACTGGGGGTGGCATGATGAGTGGTGTCCCACAAGGGTCAGTACTGGGGGTGGCATGATGAGTGGGGGTTCCACAAGGGTCTGTACTGGGGATGGCATGATGAGTGGGGTCCTACAAGGGTCAGTACTGGGGGTGGTATGATGAGTGAGCTCCCACAAGGGTCGGTACTGAGGGTCACATGAAGAGTGGGGTACCACAAGAGTCAATAATGGGGGTCGCATGATGTGTAGGGTCTTACAAGGGCCAGTACTGGGGGTCACATGATGAGTGGTGTCCCACAAGGGTCAATAAAAGGGAGGAATAAGTAAGTAAGTAAGTTTATTCAGGTATACACAAATACATTTACATACATTATCATACATAGCAGCGTATGTGTAGAGAACCGAGGATAACCCAAAAAAGTCAGAGTGACTTATTTCCATTGGGGAGGTTTGCATGATGAATGGGGTCCCACAAGGGTCAGTACTGGGGGTGGCATGATGAGTGGTGTCCCACAAGGGTCAGTACTGCAAGGGACGGGCGTCCCTTGCAGGTCCGTCTCTAATACAACCTACCCAACATTCTCCACCTGACTCTCCACATTGTATATACTTATGTACTCTTTACCCAGTTAGATCTGTTTGTGACTTGATAAAGCCCACTGTGTGGACGAAACGTAGTCAATAAAGAATCACATTATACTGCATTTGTGTTTAATACCTTTTATCTCCACCTCTAGGTATTTCTAGTATAAAGCTCTAGTAGTATCCTCCACTGACCTAGCTGAAGCTGCCACTCCTGCCCTATTTAAATGAACTCTATCCCTGATATATATGTCGTTCTTGTCATAGAAGTAACCCCAGTACAATACAGTACAACTTCATTTCTTTTCTGCTGTATACAAATGTAGTTTACATGTAACAAAATACTGCTGAGCACAAGAGAAAGCCACTAACATGCGGTGCATTTCGGGCAGACTAATCACCGGCAGACAGTCGTCTATGAATGGTACTGCAGTATCTTTGGAGTGCTTGTCTGGCCAGAAGTTGACACCAGTTGCGCTAGGCAATGGTATGTTTTAAACATCCTTCCTCGGCAAAACGTCACAGGTTACAAGGATCTATCTCTCTTCCTCATTATGTCTATTACTGCCCAATACTCGTGAAGCAAGTCCTCACGTCTACGCTTGCCAACATCATTGTTTCTAGGGTGGGTCTCGGTACCAAAGATGAAGCTGTCAAGTCAGTTAACATTATCAAGACATCTTAGCCCTAGGAAAACATGCTCTCTGCCTCCCTATCCATAAATTTATTCAAGAATCCCCATCAAGACGTGTGTGCAACCCTTAGGTATTTGGATTTTGTAGACGTTTCGTAAATCAGTGGCTTTATCAATACAATACACTGA
>WNWK01003714.1:90000-158557 GCA_009830355.1 Cherax destructor
CAGCAGCAACAACAGCAGCAGCAGCAGCAACAACAGTAACAGCAGCAACAACAACAACAGCAGCAACAACAACAACAGCATCAATAACAACAGCAGCAACAACAACAGTAATAGCAGCAGCAACAACAGCAGCACCCACTTGCAGTGTTCGCACCCTCCAAGGTAAACAAAAATCAGCTGGTGATAACAAGTGAGGCGCGTCAGGCGGTGGTGGACCGGAGGGAGTAGATGGGGGACGGGAAATATTTAAATAAAGGTAAAGGTATATGAAGAAAAAGAGAAGGGAGAAAACAAAGGGATGACACAAATGACGGAACAGCGAGGAAAAAATATGTGGAGGAGAGGGGTTGTCGACCCCTAAAACCCCTGGCTCTTCCCCCCTCTCATGCCTTCCCTTGATATTAAGTGGCTTATGTGATGTTAGTACCATTTTCCAAATGTCAGCTGGAGTCAGCTATGGTTAGGCTCTTAACAATCGTAGTAAAGTGGTTAGTTTGGCAGCGAATGACTGATAGTTAAGAGAATCTTGTGAATGAGAGTCGACGTGAAGACAGAAGGGCAGGAATTTTGAACTGCGGGAGTTATAAGGGGGGGGGGGAGATAATGCCAGTGTTAGACTCCAGCTGCAGGGTCAGTCCAGGGTGGCTAATGCCTAGGACTGCTGACACAAGTGGGTGAGTAGGTCTTCTGAAGCTTTTCCACACATGGGTTAATAGGTCTACTGCAGAGTTCATGTTCATATATAAGTGCCCATACACACCAGATGATTGGTTGATATGAATAAGACACATATACAACATTTAGGAATGTTTACTGGCGAAACCTTCGGCTGCGTATCAGCATTCTCCGACTGAAGAAGTACGCTGCGCAGGCGAGCACGTTCTCCCCGTCGATATTATGTCATTAATATAATAATTATTGTTGTTTATGCAGCGGCGTCCAGGAGACAGAGCTCCACCCATTCAAACTTATAAAAATGAGTGTATATACATGCACACAAAAACATATATACTTGCATGTACACACACACGGGCCAGAGATTACTCGTACTGGTATTGCTCTTGGTGTTGACGCCTCTGTCCTCGTCACACACAGGTGTATATATGTAGTGCAGTGTATGATAGAATGATTCGTGTAGCTTGGTCTTGTCTGCTGTACGTATGAGGGGAAGATCGCCACGCATGTAGATGTTGACAACGTCATCAAGAGGACCCGCCACAACTATGCAGATGCGATGGTAATCAAAAGCGTCCAGATGGAATTTCCCTGCAAGCCTGAAGAGCAAGCAGGTGGTACTCAACTATTTGTGGTTGCAGGGGTCAAGTCACAGCTCCTGGCCCCGGCTCTTCCCTGGTCGCTACTAGGTCTACGTTCTCCCTGCTATATGAGCTTTATCGTAACTCTTCTTAAAGCTATGTATGGATCCTGCCTCCACTACGTCACTCTCCAGATTGTTTCACTTTCTGACGATTCTGTGACTGAAGAAATACTTCCTAATATCCCATGTGACTCAAGTTTCCAACTTGAAATTGTGACCCCTTGTTACTGTGTCCCATCTCTGGAACATTCTGTCTACACATGTGCATTCACAATGGCTGATAGCTATCTCTAATACAGCAGGAGGGAAGGAGATGTAGCTGATAGCTATCAATAATACAGCAGGAGGGAAGGAGGTGTAGCTGATAGCTATCAATAATACAGCAGGAGGGAAGGAGATGTAGCTGATAGCTATCAATAATACAGCAGGAGGGAAGGAGGTGTAGCTGATAGCTATCTCTAATACAGCAAGAGCGAAGGTGTAGCTGATAGCTATCAATAATACAGCAGGATGGAAGGAGGTGTAGCTGATAGCTATCTCTAATACAGCAGGAGGGAAGGAGGTGTAGCTGATAGCTTCAGGGAATCATAAAAATCTGGGAAGCACATTGAACTTGCTCAACATTGTATGGTTGTTCCACTAGATTCAGAGACCCTTGCCTCATAGGGAACGAGCACATCCAAGTTCCTTAAAAAGCCAGGCAACAGACTCATCATGGCAAGTAAGGATCCCAGAGCAGCAGTTCACAGGATTGTATCCTGGGTACGCACCTTAATTCTGAGCAACTGGATGAAATATCTGAAAGTTTTTGATCTCTCTCTCTCTCTCTCACACACCACACACACACACACACACACACACACACACACACACACACTGGTCTAGCAATTGGCTTCTCGAATTCAATCCCTCCAAATGCAAAGTCATGAGGATCGGAGAAGGGCAAAGAAGACCGCTGACAGAGTACAAGCTAGGCGGACAAAGGCTACAAACTTCGGCAAAGGAGAAAGACCTTGGAGTGAGTATAACGCCAAGCACGTCTCCGGAGGCACACATCAACCAGATAACTGCGGCAGCATATGTGCGACTGGCAAACCTAAGATTAGCGTTCCGTTACCTTAACAAGGAATCGTTCAAGACACTGTATACCGTGTACGTCAGGCCCATACTAGAATATGCAGCACCAGTCTGGAACCCACACCTGGTCAAGCACGTAAAGAAACTAGAGAAAGTGCAAAGGTTTGCGACAAGGTTAGTTCCACAACTCAGGGGTCTGTCCTATGAAGAAAGGTTGAGGGAAATAGGACTAACAACACTGGAGGAAAGAAGGGTCAGAGGAGACATGATAACGACATACAAAATACTGCGGGGAATTGACAAGGTAGACAGTGACAGGATGTTCCAGAGAGGGAACACAGAAACAAGGGGACACAACTGGAAGCTGAAGACTCATATGAGTCAAAGGGATGTTAGGAAGCAATTCTTCAGCCACAGAGTAGTCAGGAAGTGGAATAGTCTAGAGAAAGATATAGTGGAGGCAAGAACCATACATAGTTTTAAGACAAGGTATGATAAAGCTCATGGAGCAGGGAGAGCAGAGACCCAGTAGCAGACAGCGAAGAGGCGGGGCCAGGAGCTGAGTCTCGACCCCTGCAACCACAATTAGGTGAGTACAATTAGGTGAGTACACACACACACACACACACAGCCCCCGGTGGCCTAGTGGGTAAAGCTCTTGCTTCACGCACGGAGGGGCCGGGTTCAATTCCCGGTGGGGCAGAAACATTTCGAAGTGTTTCCTTACATACACATACACACACACATATATACAACAGGCCTAGTGTCTAATTGACATGTGCCTAGGACAAAATGGTAACTAACTAACTAACACACACGCGAGAAATAAACAATATCACTGAGAGGTAAGAAGTTCAAGCGTCAATACAGAGTTTCACTGGAGTCAACCGATGGAGGAGACTGGAACTGACTGACTGACTAACTAACTAACTAACTGAATGACTGACTAACTGACTGACTGACTAACTGACTGACGTAGAGAAGTTCAGAGTACCAAGAGAACTAAACAGATTTATACGCTCTCCAAATCATTCTACTTTGATCCATTCTCTCTAAATGACCAAACCACCTCAACAACCCCTCTTCAGCCCTCTGACAAATATTTTTAGTAACTCCACACCTTCTATTAATTTCCACACTCCGAATTTTCTGCATAAAAACAACAATGACATTGATAATGAAAAAAAACAAAGAACAAAACCATTCGAGAAATTAAAAGAACAAGAACAATAATGTCAACAAGAACAATAATGTCAACAAGAACAATAATGTCAACAAGAACAATAATGTCAACAAGAACAACTATTAACAAGAACAACAATGTCAACAAGAATAATAATGTCAACAAGAACAATAATGTCAACAAGAACAACAATGTCAACAAGAACAATAATGTCAACAAGAACAACAATGTCTACAAGAACAACAATGTCAACAAGAACAACAATGTCAACAAGAACAATAATGTCAACAAGAACAACAATGTCAACAAGAACAACAATGTCAACAAGAACAACAATGTCAACAAGAACAACAATGTCAACAAGAACAACAATGTCAACAAGAACAATAATGTCAACAAGAACAACAATGTCAACAAGAACAATAATGTCAACAAGAACAATAATGTCAACAAGAACAATAATGTCAACAAGAACAACAATGTCAACAAGAACAATAATGTCAACATGAACAATAATGTCAACAAGAACAATAATGTCAACAAGAACAATAATGTCAACAAGAACAATAATGTCAACAAGAACAATAATGTCAACAAGAACAATAATGTCAACAAGAACAATAATGTCAACAAGAACAACAATGTCAACAAGAACAATAATGTCAACAAGAACAACAATGTCAACAAGAACAATAATGTCAACAGAACAATTCAAAAGAACAATAATGTCAACAAGAACAACAATGTCAACAAGAACAATAATGTCAACAAGAACAACAATGTCAACAAGAACAATAATGTCAACAAGAACAATAATGTCAACAAGAACAACAATGTCAACAAGAACAACAATGTCAACAAGAACAATAATGTCAACAAGAACAATAATGTCAACAAGAACAATAATGTCAACAAGAACAACAATGTCAACAAGAACAATAATGTCAACAAGAACAATAATGTCAACAAGAACAACAATGTCAACAAGAACAATAATGTCAACAAGAACAACAATGTCAACAAGAACAATAATGTCAACAAGAACAACAATGTCAACAAGAACAATAAAATAATGTCAACAAGAACAACAATGTCAACAAGAACAATAATGTCAACAAGAACAACAATGTCAACAAGAACAATAATGTCAACAAGAACAACAATGTCAACAAGAACAATAAAGAACAATAATGCAACAAGCAACAACAACAAGAACAATAATGTCAACAGAACAATAATGTCAACAAGAACAAAATGTCAACAAGAACAAAATGTCAACAAGAACAATAATGTCAACAAGAACAATAATGTCAACAAGAACAACAATGTCAACAAGAACAATAATGTCAACAAGAACAACAATGTCAACAAGAACAATAATGTCAACAAGAACAACAATGTCAACAATAAGAACAAGAACAACAATGCCAACACTAAGAATAGCAAAAATAAACAACAAATAAGAACAAAAACAACAACAACAAGAACGGGGGCAGAGAATTTGGCACTAAAATATCAGACTAATTATAGTGGGTTATTTCTGACGTGCAAGAGCGTGTGTGTGTGTGTGTGTGTGTGTGTGTGTGTGTGTGTGTGTGTGTGTGTGTGTGTGTGTGTGTGTGTGTGTGTGTGTGTGTGTGTGTGTGTGTGTGTGTGTGTGTACTCACCTAATTGTACTCACCTAATTGTGGTTGCAGGGGTCGAGACTCAGCTCCTGGCCCCGCCTCTGCGCTGCCCGCTACTGGGTATCTGCTCTCCCTGCTCCATGAGCTTTATCATACCTCGTCTTAAAACTGTGTATGGTTCCTGCCTCCACTATGTCTTTCTCTAGACTATTCCACTTCCTGACTACTCTGTGGCTGAAGAAATGATTCCTAACATCCCTTTGACTCCTGGCCCCGTGTGTGTGTGTGTGTGTGTACTCACCTAGTTGTGGTTGCAGGGTGTGTGTGTGTGTGTGTGTGTGTGTGTGTGTGTTACCATTTTTTTTTCCTAGGCACATGTCGATTAGACACTAGGCCTGTTGTATGTGTGTGTGTGTGTGTGTGTGTAAGGAAACACTTCGAAATGTTTCGGCCCCGCCGGGAATTGAACCCGGCCCCTCCGTGTGTGAAGCAAGAGCGCTAGCCACCATGCCATCGGGGCGTGTGTGTGTGTGTGTGTGTGTGTGTGTGTGTGTGTGTGTGTGTTATTCTCACTTATTTGTGGTTGCAGGGGTTGATTCATAGCTCCTGGCCCCGCCTCTTCCACTCTCTCCCTGTTTCATGAGCTTTATAATACCTTTTCTCAATGCTATGTATGAATCCTGCCTCCACTACATCACCCTCCAGACTATTCCACTTCCTGACAACTCTATGACTGAAGAAATACTTCCTAACATCCCTTTGACTCATCTGAGTCTTCAGCTTCCAGTTGTGTCCCCTTGTTTCTGTGTTCCCTCTCTGGAACATCCTGTCACTGTCTACCTTGTCGATTCCCTGCAGTATTTTGTATGTCGTTATCATGTCTCCTCTGACCCTTCTTTCCTCCAGTGTTGTTAGTCCTATTTCCCTCAACCTTTCTTCATAGGACAGACCCCTGAGTTGTGGAACTAACCTTGTCGCAAACCTTTGCACTTTCTCGTGTGTGTGTGTGTGTGTGTGTGTGTGTGTGTGTGTGTGTGTGTGTGTGTGTGTGTGTGTGTGTGTGTGTGTGTGTGTGTGTGTGTGTGTGTGTGTGTGTGTGTGTGTGTGTGTGTGTGTGCGTGTGTGTGTGTATGTGTGTGTGTGTGTGTGTATGTGTGTCTGTGTGTGTGTGTACTCACCTAGTTGTACTCACCTAGTTGTGGTTGCAGGGATCGAGTCACAGCTCCTGGCCCCGCCTCTTCACTGGCCGCTACTGGGTCACTCTCCCTGCGCCATGAGCTTTATCATACCTCTTCCTAAAGCTATGTATGGAGCCTGCCTCCACTACATCACTTCCTAAACTATTCCACTTCCCGACCACTCCGTGACTGAAGAAATACTTCCTAACATCTCTGTGATTCATCTGAGTCTTCAACTTCCAACTGTGTCCCCTTGTTGCTGTGTCCCATCTCTGGAACATTCTGTCTCTCTCCACTTTGTCAATTCCTCTCAGTATCTTATATGTTGTTATCATGTCCCCCCTATCTCTCCTGTCCTCCAGTGTCGTCAGGTCGATTTCCCTTAACCTCTCCTCGTAGGACATACCCCTTAGCTCAGGGACTAGTCTTGTTGCAAACCTTTGCACTTTCTCGAGCTTCTTCACGTGCTTAGCAAGGTGTGGGTTCCAAACTGGTGCTGCATACTCCAGTATGAGCCTAACGTACACAGTGTACAGGGTCCTGAACGATTCTTTATTAAGATGTCGGAATGCTGTTCTTAGGTTTGCTAGGCGCCCATATGCTGCAGCAGTTATTTGGTTGATGTGCGCCTCAGGAGATGTACCTGGTGTTATACTCACCCCAAGATCTTTTTCCTTGATTGAGGTTTGCAGTCTCTGGCCCCCTAGGCTGTACTCCGTCTGCGGTCTTCTTTGCCCTTCCCCAATCTTCATGACTTTGCACTTGGTGGGGTTGAACTCCAGGAGCCAATTGCTGGACCAGGCTTGCAGCCTGTCCAGATCCCTTTGTAGTTCTGCCTGGTCCTCGTCCGATTGAATTCTTCTCATCAACTTCACATCACCTGCAAACAGGGACACTTCGGAGTCTATTCCTTCCGTCATGTCGTTCACAAACACCAGAAACAGCACTGGTCCCAGGACTGACCCCTGTGTAACCCCGCTCGTCACCGGCGCCCACTCTGACACCTGGCCACGTACCATGACTCGCTGCTGTCTTCCTGACAGGTATTCACAGGTATGTGTATGTGTATGTGTGTGTGTGTGTGTGTGTGTGTGTATGTGTGTGTGTGTGTATGTGTGTGTGTACTCACCTAATTGTGGTTGCAGGGGTCGAGACTCAGCTCCTGCCCCCTGGCTCCTTGTGTGTATGTGTGTGTGTGTCTATGTGTGTACTCACCTATTTGTGGTTGCAGGGGTGTGTGTGTGTGTGTGTTCGTTTTCTCCAGCTTTCCAAGTATCTTGAATGTCATAATTATGTCTCCTCTCCCCCTGTATGTACTTCTATTATTGTGGGTCACCGGGTTTGGCTCTTTTAGTTTCTCCAAGCCAAGTCTGGTTGTTAACTTCTGCGCTTGCTCTAGCTCCTGGACATGCTTGGCCAGGGGTAAGCCTCATGTTGATAGGCCTAGCAGATGTTACGCTGTTTATCTGGGCCTTAGAGAATATGCGCAATGCTTTACTGGTCGTTAAGTTGATCTTCTGTGAGAACTGTAGTCTGAGTTACACCAGTTAGTGTTCTGTACTTCTGGGAGGGAGGGAGGAATGGAGGAAGGGAAGGAGGGAGAGATGGAGGGAGGGATGGAGTGAGAATGTTGACGATATCCTCCAACACTAGGTGGTATTAGTCAAGAAAATAGTGCAGTAAATGACGTGGGGTTGAGAGCCATCTAGTGGCGAATTAAAAAAAAGTCTCTCTCTCTCTCTCTCTCTCTCTCTCTCTCTCTCTCTCTCTCTCTCTCTCTCTCTCTCTCTCTCTCTTCTCTTGACGTTTTACGTCGTTAGATAAGTTAAATGACGTTGAGGTGATCCCAGGATCACAGTTATTTTGAAGTTCAGGGAGACTTTGATGTGAGGTGATGTTGATGTCTTCCTGGTGTGAGGTGATGTTGATGTCTTCCTGGTGTGAGGTGATGTTGATATCTTCCTGGTGTGAGGTGATGTTGATGTCTTCCTGGTGTGAGGTGATGTTGATGTCTTCCTGGTGTGAGGTGATGTTGATATCTTCCTGGTGTGAGGTGATGTTGATGTCTTCCTGGTGTGAGGTGATGTTGATGTCTTCCTGGTGTGAGGTGATGTTGATGTCTTCCTGGTGTGAGGTGATGTTGATGTCTTCCTGGTGTGAGGTGATGTTGATATCTTCCTGGTGTGAGGTGATGTTGATGTCTTCCTGGTGTGAGATGATGTTGATGTCTTCCTGGTGTGAGGTGTAGTAATTCCTCGGTGTCCACCTGACACCATCAACACTTCTACGTGAAGGAACACTACGCTAGGCCTATTGGTCCATGCTAAGCAGGTCCAACTCACACCTAACCAAGTACTATTCAAAATATCGAATTAATCCGACCTTATCCAGGGAGTTCTTCTTACTGGCGAAGTCACTGTATTCCCAGCACTGTTGCCAAGGTCATTTGCGGTACTGGTGTGCTGAGCTCCGCTCCAGCCACTGTCTGTTCCTCAGGATTTCTGGTATTGTTCCTCTTTGCAGTGAAAGGATTTCTTTAAACTGTTTGTTCGGCATATCATAAACATCCTTGTTATTTTTTTTGTTAGGTCTTCGACTTCCTTCCTCAGTGGCTGGCCTGGAGCTTTAAGACTCACGCGCCGCGAGTTCAGTCTCCACCCGTGGTATTACCTGGAGTTTACCAGGGGTCAACGACCCTGCGGCCCGGTCTGTGACCAGGCCTCATGTTGGATCAGAGCCTGATCAACCAGGCTGTTACTGCTGGCCGCACGCAGTCCAACGTACGAACCACAGCCTTGCTGGTCAGGTACCGACTTTAGGTGCCTGTCCAGTGCCTGCTTGAAGACAGCCAGGAGTCTATTGGTAATCCCCCTTATGTATGCTGGGAGGCAGTTGAACAGTCTTGGGCCCCTGACACTTATTGTGTTCTCTCTCAACGTGCTAGTGGCACCCCTGCTTTTCATTGGGGGGATGTTACATCGCCTGCCGAGTCTTTTGGTTTCGTAGGGAGTGACACTCGTGTGCAAGTTTGGTACTAATCCCTCTAGGATTTTCCAAGTGTATATAATAATGTATCTCTCCCGCCTGCGTTCCAGGGAGTACAGGTTTAGGAACTTCAAGCGTTCCCAGTAATTGAGGTGGTTTATCGCAGTTATGCGTGTCGTGAAGGTTCTCTGTACATTTTCTAGGTCAGCAATTTCACCCGCCTTGAAAGGTGCAGTTAGTATGCAGCAATATTCCAGCCTAGATAGAACAAGCGACCTGAAAAGTGTCAACATGGGCTTGGCATTCCTGGTTTTGAAGGTTCTCATTATCCATCCTGTCATTTTTCTGGCAGATGCGATTGCTACAGTGTTATGGTCCTTGAAGGTGAGATCCTCTGTCATGATCACTCCCAGGTTTTTGACATTAGTTTTTCCCTCTATTGTATGGTTGAAATTTGTTTTATACTCCGATGAGATTTTAATTTCCTCACGTTTTCCATAACGGAGTAATTGAAATTTCTCATCATTGAACTTCATATTGTTTTCTGCAGCCCATTTAAAGATTTGGTTGATGTCTGCTTGGAGTCTTGCAGTGTGTCTTCAATGGTGGACACTGTCATGCAGATTCTGGTGTCATCTGCAAAGGAAGACAAGGCACTGTGGCTGATATCCCTGTCTATGTCCGATATAAGGATGAGGAACAGGATGGGAGCAAGTACTGTGCCTTGTGGAACAGAGCTTTTCACCGTAGCCGCGTTGACTACTACTCTTTGTGTTCTACATGTTAGGAAATTATAGATCCATCTACCAACTTTTCCTGTTATTCCTTTATCACGCATTTTGTGTGCTATTACACCATGGTCACACTTATCAAAGGCTTTTGCAAAGTCTGTGTATATAACATCTGCATTCTGTTTGTCTTCTAGAGCATCCAGGACCTTGTCGTAGTGGTCCAGTAGTTGGGACAGACAGGAGCGACCTGCTCTAAACCCATGCTGCCCTGGGTTGTGTAATTGATGGTTATCTAGATGAGTGGCGATCTTGCTTCTTAGAACCCTTTCAAAGATTTTTATGATATGGGACGTTAGCGCTATTGGTCTGTAGTTCTTTGCTATTGCTTTACTGCCGCCTTTGTGGAGTGGAGCTATGTCTGTTGTTTTTAGTAACTGTGGGACGACCCCAGTGTCCATGCTCCCTCTCCATAGGATGTTAAAAGCAGTTCTTGATGAACACGGAGTTCCATGAGTCAGGGTCTGGAGCGGAGTGCATGGGCATGTCATTTATCGTCTTTTCGAAGTCATGTGGGGTCAGGGTAATGTCAGATAGGCTTGCGTCTACCAGGTTCTGTGGCACTCTCATGAAAAATTCATTTAGGCCTTCAACTTTCAGTCTGGTTAGCGGCTCGCTAAAAACTGAGTCATACTGGGACTTTAGTAACTCACTCATTTCCTTGCTGTCATCTGTGTAGGACCCATCTCGTTTTAGTAGGGGCCCAATACTGGATGTTGTTCTCGACTTTGTTTTGGCATAAGAAAAGAAATACTTTGGGTTTCTTTCAATTTCATTTATGGCTTTTAGTTCTTCCCGCGTTTCTTGATTCCTGTAACATTCCTTTAGTTTTAATTTGATGTTTGCTATTTCTCTGACCAGTGCCTCCTACTTATTTCAGATATATTGGCCTCTTGTAGCCGCTCTGTTATTATTTGCCTTCTCCTGTATAAGGAGCGCCTCTCTCTTTCTAGTTTACATCTTCTCCTTCTTTTCCTTAAGGGAATTTGCCTTGAGCAAACCTCAAGTGCCACAGAGTTAATTTGTTCTAGACATAGGTTAGGATCCGTGATGCTTAGGTTATCTTCCCAGTTTATATCATTTAGGACTTGGTTTACTTGGTCCCACCTTATGTTTTTGTTATTGAAGTTGAAATTGGAGAAGGCTCCCTCGCGACTGATCACATTTTGTCGATCTGGGGCCCCCTCATACATGTCTGGACCTCTATTATGTTGTGATCTGAGTATATCGTTTTTGATATGATGACATTTCGTATCAGATCATCATTGTTAGTGAAGATGAGGTCCAGCGTATTCTCCAATCTTGTAGGCTCTATTATTTGCTGGTTTAAGGTGAATTTGGTGCAGAGATTTAAAAGCTCGTGTGTGTGCGAGTTTTCATCTGAGCTGCCTCCTGGTGTTATCTCTGCTACCACATTATTTGCAATATTCCTCCATTTTAGGTGCCTTAGGTTGAAGTCCCCCAGGAGCAAAATGTTGGGGGCAGGAGCTGGAAGGATTTCCAGACAGTGGTCAATTTTCAGAAGTTGTTCCTGGAATTGTTGAGACGTTGCATCCGGAGGCTTGTGTACAACCACGATGACCAGGTTTTGATTCTCGATCTTTACTGCTAAAACTTCAACTACATCATTTGAGGCATTTAGTAGTTCTGAGCATATAAGTGACTGTGATATACAGGCCAACCCCCTCCCCCCACTTTTGCCTGTTCACTCTGTCACATCTGTATAGGTTGTAGCCAGGGATCCATATTTCATTGTCCAAGTGATCCTTTATGTGGGTCTCTGTGAAAGCCGCAAACATTGCATTTGACTCTGTAAGCAGTCCACGGATGTAAGGTATCTTGTTGTTTGTTGCTGGCTTTAGACCCTGTATATTTGCAAAGATGAATGTCGTTGGATTGGTGGTATGGAAGGGGGGTCTTTTTTTCCTGGCAATAATATCTGTTTTTCTGGAGTGGAGGCCATTGACTGTGGTTCCACTCTAGAAATGATTGCAGTTGGTGTACGATTTCTGTCATTTCCTGCCAGCTTTTTTTTCCTTCCTGACGCTAAAAAACCTCTCTTTCTGGAGTGGCTTTGGCTACCCAGGTTTTTCCATGGTCTGGATGTTCTGTGTCGTCTTGTACCCTTTAGGTGGTATGCCTGGCAATATAGGTTATAGCACTGTCTTTCCTGAACTGATGAGTGACACATTTCAAGGGTGGAAAAGCTTACAGAAAGGGAGGTTGCATTTTCCTGTTGTCATATGGGCACGGCATTTTCTGGGGTGGTCAAAGTTGCACGTCCCATCTGTTTTCCCAGAAATTCCATGCCTGCAGATACCAAATGCATAATATTTGCATAGGCCTGGTTTGTGTTTGCCTTGTTTTTTTTGTGACTGTATTCCCTAATGTATTCCCTATTGGTGCGTGTTTTCCTGTCTCATTTCTATCTTCAGCACTAGTGCTACATCCCCTTTTGTTCCATCTCCAACACTAGCACTTTCAGGAGCACTGTCCTCCAGGACAACACTAGCACCCTCAGGAGAACTATCCTCCAGGACAACACTAGTACCCTCAGGAGCACTGTCCTCCAGGACAACACTAGTACCCTCAGGAGCACTGTCCTCTAGGACAACACTAGCACCCTCAGGAGCACTGTCCTCCAGGAAAACACTAGTACCCTCAGGAGCACTGTCCTCTAGGACAATACTAGCACCCTCAGGAGAACTATCCTCCAGAACAACACTAGCACCCTCAGGAGAACTATCCTCCAGGACAACACTAGCACCCTCAGGAGCACTGTTTTCTAGGTATGGTTAGTTTGCGATTGCGATTTCGTGAGTCAGTCGAAATTCCTTGTTCTTTATTGTTGCCTTTTATTTTCGTGACGTGTCTGTGTCTGAGCTGTGCTCACCTCTACAACACTATTGTTATCAAAGATTTGTTAAGTTATACCATGAATTAAGGAAAGATCCTGGACTTCACCTTACGAAACAAACAAAACAAATGCGATAGTAATTATGGACAAGGTAGATTAAGCAATAATTTATGATACCAATTTTGTAGTTAAGATATTTGTTAGAGAACAAGCAAGTGTCTTGGTTAAAATACATTCATTATGGAATAAATTATTCTGGATTATATCGATATCTCGGCAGACAATTTTAGCAAACAATCTGCCCAGATAATTTTCTAAAAATTTCTCTTCCAAAATTTCCTGACAAGCCAAAATAAATACTGACATTTTGTAAGTGAGAGGGAAAATAACATCACGTGCAATAAATTCCGTCATGAGAGTAGCAACAGAAGTCAGTCATCATGTGTTAAAACACAGCATTGTGATTCAGGGAGTGACTGTGATGTCTTAGTGTAGGAACTGTGACGTGTTCATGACACCATGTGAGTCATGAGTCATGACTGTCCTGGTGATCTTGGCAACACTGCCTCCCTCGTAGACGTGGCAACACTGAATACTGGTGATCTTGGCAACCTTGTAGAGGTGGCAACACTGCGTTCTGATTTCGGCAACACTGCCTCCCTCGTAGATTTGGCAACACTGCGTGCTGGTGATCTTGGCAACACTGCGTGCTGGTGATCTTGGCAGAACTGTGTGCTTGTAATCTTGGCAACACTGCCTCCCTTGTACTGGTGGCAACCCTGCATGCTGGTAATTTTGTCAATGCTACATCCTGGTGATATTGGCAACACTGTCTCCCTCGTAGAGGTGGCAACACTGTGTGCTGATAATCGTGGCAATGCTGCCTCCCTCATAGAAGTGGTAACACTGCGTGCTGGTGATCTTGGCAACACTGCATGCTGGTAATCTTGGCAACGCTGCATACTAGTGATCTTGGCAACACTGCCTCCTTCGTAGAGGTGGCAACACTACGTGCTGGTGATCTTGGCAACACTGCGTGCTGATAATCTTGGCAACACTGCATGCTGGTAATCTTGGCAACACTGTATACTTCTGATATTGGCAACACTGCCTCCTTCGTAGAGGTGGCAACACTGCCTCACTCGTAGAGGTGGCAACGCTGAGCGCTGGAAATCTTGGCAACACTGCATTCTGGTAATCTTAGCAACACTGCCTCCCTCGTAGAGGTGGCAACACTGCGTACCGGTAATCTTGGCAACACTGCGTGCTGGTAATCTTGGCAACACTGCGTGATGGTAATCTTGGCAACACTGGCTCCCTCGTAGAGGTGGCAACACTGCGTACCGGTAATCTTGGCAACACCGCGTGCTGGTAATCTTGGCAACACTGCGTGATGGTAATCTTGGCAACACTGGCTCCCTCGTAGAGGTGGCAACACTGCGTACCGGTAATCTTGGCAACACCGCGTGCTGGTAATCTTGGCAACACTGCGGATAACTGGCACACTGGCTCCTCATAGAGTGGCAACACTGCGTACCGGTAATCTTGGCAACACCGCGTGCTGGTAATCGTGGCAACACCGCACACGCCTCACTGAGCCTCAATATATCCATAAAAACACGAAACTTTATTTATACTGTATAAAAGATCAAACAAAAGTCGACGCCTTATTTAATAAACATATAAATATGACAACAGTTTACGTAATAAGACAATACTATTTTCAGGGAAATGGGCGAAGGAAAACTTGGCTGCCGTTCATGAGGCGAATCCGGATTGCGATTTGGCTGGCGTTCATGAGTAGGATCCGGATTGCGACTGCCGTCATTTTGACGTCACAGATATAAACAATGAGAGCTTTGTGTCAGTGTGCCGACATGAAGGGTCCGAGAGGGGGAGGAGGAGAGAGGGAAACAAACAAATGAATGAAGAAAAGAGAGGGAAGTGGAGAGAAAGACGAGAGGGATGGCAAGAAAGGGGCAAATGAGAGAGGGAAGAGGAGAGAATGAAGATAAGAGAGGGAAGAGGAGAGAAATAAGACAAGAGAGGAAAAAATAGGAGAACGGTTTGTCCGAGAAAGAGGATGAGAAGGAGTAGTTAGGTTTCTGTATCTAACAGCTAATTAGGCTGCTAACCTAAGGTATTAGAAAGACCTCATTGAAAATAAATCACTTTGACTAGGTAATTTACACACATGTAACTATGTTAAGAGTATTGTAATCATCCAAAATTGTGCAGATTTGTACCTAAATCAACTTTACTTATAAGGCTGAGAGTCTGCTTATTTTGTTGGATGCTTCCACTGAAGTTCATTACGATCCTCCCTCCTCTAAGACACACCTCTATACAACCTTTAATAACAAACAAATTTCAGAAACTCCTAATGTTTTTTCTTACACTTCATCTTCGATGTTTGATAGCTTGAGAATGCAGCTTCCGAGAGGCTTCAAACTCAAAGTTCTAGAGATAATGGTCTCTGTGCGATAACTAGAGAAAGTTTTGAAAGGTTTTGAAAGGTTTGAAATTTTCAGAGCTGGTGTATCTTAGTGGCTAAGTTTCGGATTGGCTTTCAGGTGTGTATCAAAGTGCCACACTTATGGAAGAAACTGGCATAGTTTCCACGCGATGACTTGGGAACGTCACTTATGATCGTTTTCAGATCTTCAGATCTGATATTCAGCTGTATTAAGAACTTATGCTGCACTCTGCTATTCCTTTTGCGTTCATGTAGGTAGAGGGGGCTGGGCTTGTGGTACACGGGAACACCTCTCCGCTCCAATACCGACCTAAGCCCTTCGCTATATACATGCGAATGTGTGTACGTCTGATGGTGATGGTGGTATTGATGGTGCTGGCGCAGGTGGTGGTGCAGGTGGTGATGCAGGTGGTGACTCGGGTGGTGGTTCAGGTGGTGGTGCAGGTGGTGATGCAGGTGGTGACTCGGGTGGTGGTTCAGGTGGTGGTGCAGGTGGTGATGCAGGTGGTGACTCAGGTGGTGGTGCAGGTGGTGACTCGGGTGGTGGTTCAGGTGGTGGTGCAGGTGGTGATTCAGGTGGTGACTCAGGTGGTGGTGCAGGTGGTGACTCGGGTGGTGGTTCAGGTGGTGGTGCAGGTGGTGATGCAGGTGGTGGTGGTCCAGGTGGTGATGCAAGTGATGACTCAGGTGGTGATGCAGGTGGTGGTGCAGGTGGTGGTGATGCAGGTGGTGATGGTAGCCAGGCTTCACCTTGGCAGGGGCGCCCACCTAGACAGCTCTTCACCTGGGCTGCAAAAATATAGTTATTTTGGCCCCGACTCATTACAGGGGAGGAGGAGGAGGAGGAGAAGCGGGAGGAGGAGGAAAACGAGAAAGGGGAGGAAGAAAAAGAGGAGTAGGAGGAGGAGGAAGAGAAAGAGAGGGAGGAAGCGTAGGGGAGGATAAGTGGCAAGATGTTGAGGAAGAAGTCAAATGTATGTGTGTGTACTCACCTAGTTGTGGTTGCAGGGGTCGAGTCATAGCTCCTGTGTGTGTGTGAGTGTGTGTACTCACCTAATTGTGGTTGTAGGGGTCGAGACTCAGCTCCTGGCCCCGTGTGTGTGTGAGTGTGTGTACTCACCTAGTTGTGGTTGCAGGGGTCGATTCATAGCTCCTGTACTCACCTATTTGTACTCACCTATTTGTGGTTGCAGGGGTCGAGTCATAGCTCCTGGCCCCGCCTCTTCACTGATTGCTACTAGGTCCTCTCTCTCTCTCTCCCTGCTCCACGAGCTTTATCAAACCTAGTCTTAAAACTATGTATGGTTCCTGCCTCCACTATGTCGCTTTTTAAGCTATTCCACTTCCTGACAACTCTATGACTGAAGAAATACTTCCTAACATCCCTTTGACTCATAGGAGTCTTCAACTTCCAATTGTGACCCCTTGTTTCTGTGTCCCCTCTCTGGAACATCTTGTCTCTGTCCACCTTATCTATTCCTCGCAGTATTTTATATGTCGTTATCATGTCTCCCCTAACCCTCCTGTCCTCTAGTGTCGTCAGGCCGATTTCCTTAACCTTTCTTCGTAGGACAATCCCCTTAGCTCTGGGACTAGTCTTGTTGCAAACCTTTGCACTTTCTCTAATTTCTTGACGTGCTTGACCAGGTGTGGGTTCCAAACTGGTGCTGCATACTCCAGTATGGGCCTGACGTATATGGTATACAGAGTCTTGAATGATTCCTTAGTGAGGTATTGGAACGCTATTCTTAGGTGTGTGTGTGTGTGAGTGTGAGTGTGTGTACTCACCTAGTTGTGGTTGCAGGGGTCGCGTCATAGCTCCTGTGTGTGTGTGTGTGTGTACTCACCTACTTGTGGTTGCAGGGCGTGTGTGTGTGTGTGTGTGTGTGTGTGTGTGTGTGTGTGTGTGTGTGTTACCATTTTTTTGTCCTAGGCACATGTCGATTAGACACTAGGCCTGTTGTATGTGTGTGTGTGTGTGTGTAAGGAAACACTTCGAAATGTTTCGGCCCCGCCGGGAATTGAACCCGGGCCCTCCGTGTGTGAAGCAAGAGCGCTAGCCACCATGCCATCGGGGCTGTGTGTGTGTGTGTGTGTGTGTGTGTGTGTGTGTGTGTGTGTGTATTCTCACTTATTTGTGGTTACAGGGGTCGATTCATAGCTCCTGGCCCCGCCTCTTCCACTCTCTCCCTGTTTCATGAGCTTTATCATACCTTTTCTCAATGCTATGTATGAATCCTGCCTCCACTACATCACCCTCCAGACTATTCCACTTCCTGACAACTCTATGACTGAAGAAATACTTCCCAACATCCCTGTGACTCATCTGAGTTTTCAACTTTCAGTTGTGACCCCTTGTTGCTGTGTCCCATCAATGGAACATTCTGTCCCTGTCCACCTTGTCAATTCCTCTCAGTATTTAATAAGTCGTTATTATGTCCCTCCATATCCCTCCTGTCCTCCAGTGTTGTCAGCTTGAGTTCTCTCAACCTCTCCTCGTAGGACATATCCCTCAGCTCCATGACCAGTCTTGTTGCAAACCTTTGCACTTTCTCTAATTTCTTGACGTGTTTGACCAGGTGTGGGTTCCATACTGGTGCTGCGTACTCCAGTATGGGCCTGACGTACACGGTGAACAGTGTCGTGAATGACCTTATTTAGATGTCAAAACGCTATTAGGTTTGCTAGGAGCCCATATGCTGCAGCAGTTATTTGGTTGATGTGTGCCTCAGGAGATGTGCCCGGTGTTATACTCACCCCAAGATCCTTTTCCTTGAGTGAGGTTTGTAAGCTCTGGCCCCCTAGACTGTACTCCCTCTGCGGTCTTCTTTGCCCTTCCCCAATCTTCACGACTTTGCACTTGGTGGGGTTGAACTCCAGGAGCCAATTCCTGGACCAGGCTTGCAGCCTGTCCAGATCCCTTTGTAGTTCTGCCTGGTGTGTGTGTGTGTGTGTGTGTGTGTGTGTGCCAGTGAGAGACACAGGTGCTCAGACAGGTGACATCAACACATGCATCAAGGGTGCCTGTGATGCTTGGCCAGCTGCCTTGAGTGCCATTGCCTCGTGTGTATACATCCAGGGAAACTTGCATACATACATACATACGTTCACCACAGGTAAAGAATACGCTACTGTGCAGTAACTGGAGAATGCATCTTCTGGTCGACCTCAAACTTTAACATTGGTGCAGCTTTCTCAAACGTACACTTTGAGTTATGCACATGAGTGCATTTTAATTCGCCGGATTTTAATGTATTGTTAGTAAGTGTATTTAGATATAGATACAAATAAATGCACTTACACAAATTATCGTGCATAGTAACATGCAAAACAACACCAGAGGGAGTTGAATAATAGGTCTAGGCCTTTCGTGTTGCAATCAACACATCATCAGTAGCTTGCAATGTTGCAAAAATGAATAGGAAGTTCAGGTAGATTCGTTCAGGAGAACGTTTCTGCTTCGAGCAAAATTGGGGAAAAATTGAAATAGTTATTTTTCATGCAATAATTTGTGAATTCCTCAATGGATCGGTTTCAAACCTTCAATGCCAATAACCTGAGAATGCAACTGCCTGGGCGGCTTCAAACTTTAAAGTGCTATTGATGAGTTAGACACATGTGCAAGCCTTAAGTTGAATATCATCCATAATAAGATCAGAATGCTATTGCATTTTAATCTCTGTGTGATAACTAGTGAATGCCTCTTCTGACTACCTTCACATCTTCAGTGATGACATTTAACAGCACTAAAAATCTATGCCGCACTCTGTACTTTTCATTTTGCATGCACTGAGATAGAGGTGGCTGGGCCTGTGGGATAGGAGGGTGCATTTCTGGGATCACTGAGGTAGAGGGAGCTGGGTTTACAGGATAAGGGGATACCTTTCTTTGAGAAGGAGAGAGGGGTAAGAGAGAGAGAGGGAAGAACAGAGTGAAGAGGAGAGTAAAAATGAACTACAGAATGAAAGTGTATGTAATTAAGATTGTGTAATTATAGTATAAATTATCATATATGCTGTGAGATATACTGGGATAGTATACCAGGGATACCTCATACCACCTTCATACAGTGATATATGTTGTGAGATATACTGGGATATTATACCAGGGATACCTTATACCACCTTCATAAGAACATAAGAAAGGGAGAACACTGCAACAGGCCTACTGGCCCATACTTGGCAGGTCCATGTCAAAACCAACCCACCAACAAAAATATTTGTCCAACCCATCCCCATTCAAGCAACAAGCCCCGACAACAACACCCCCAACCATTGTGCAAGTCCCGTTCAAATCCAACCTCTCTCACTTACAAGAACACAGAAATAAGGAACACTGGATATATGCTGTGAGATATACTGGGATAGTATACCAGGGATACCTCATACCACCCTCATACAGTGATATATGCTGTGAGATATACTGGAATAGTATACCAGGGATACCTCATACCACCTTCATACAGTGATATATGTTGTGAGATATACTGGGATAGTATACCAGGGATACCTCATACCACCTTCATACAGTGATATATGCTGTGAGATATACTGGGATAGTATACTAGGGATACCTCTCTCACAACACCTTCATATAGTGATATATGCTGCGGGATATACTGGGATGGTATACCAGGGATACCTCTCTCACAACACCTTCATATAGTGATATATGCTGCGGGATATACTGGGATAGTATACCAGGGATACCTCTCTCACAACACCTTCATATAGTGATATATGCTGCGGGATATACTGGGATGGCATACCAGGGATACCTCTCTCACGACACCTTCATATATGTGTTTAAAGTTGTGACGTCACGCTGGCTTTTGATGTTACCATCTATTTTGATTTTTGTTGTGTTGGTGTGTCTTGTGAGACTTCCGGTGACAGATATAGCGAAGGTGTGACGTCATGAGGTGGTGGTGTGCCGTCACAGCGTCACTGAGGTGCTGGTGTGCTGTCACAGCGTCACGGAGGTTCTAATGTGTCGTAACAGCGTCACTGAGGTGCTGGTGTGCCGTCACAGCGTCACTGAGGTGGTGATGAGCCGTCACTGAGGTGCTGGTGTGCCGTCACAGCGTCACTGAGGTGGTGATGAGCCGTCACAGCGTCACTGAGGTGCTGGTGTGCCGTCACAGCGTCACTGAGGTGGTGATGAGCCGTCACAGCGTCACTGAGGTGCTGGTCTGCCGTCACTGAGGTGCTGGTCTGCCGTCACTGAGGTGCTGGTCTGCCGTCACTGAGGTGCTGGTCTGCCGTCACTGAGGTGCTGGTGTGCCGTCACAGCGTCACGGAGATGCTGGTGTGCCGTCACAGCGTCACGGAGGTTTTGGTGTGTCGTAACAGCGTCACTGAGGTGCTGGTGTGCCGTCACAGCGTCACTGAGGTGCTGATGAGCCGTCACTGCGTCACTGAGGTTCTGGTGTGCCGTCACAGAGGTTTTGGTGTGCCGTCACAGCGTCCCGGAGGTTCTGGTGTGCCGTCACAGCGTCACTGAGGTTCTGGTGTGCCGTCACAGCGTCACTGAGGTTCTGGTGTGCCGTCACAGCGTCACTGAGGTTCTGGTGTGCCGTCACAGCGTCACTGAGGTTCTGGTGTGCCGTCACAGCGTCACTGAGATTCTGGTGTGCCGTCACAGCGTCACGGAGGTTCTGGTGTGCCGTCACAGCGTCACGGAGGTTCTGGTGTGCCGTCACAGCGTCACGGAGGTTCTGGTGTGCCGTCACAGAGTCACGGAGGTTCTGGTGTGCCGTCACAGCGTCACGGAGGTTCTGGTGTGCCGTCACAGAGTCACGGAGGTTCTGGTGTGCCGTCACAGCGTCACGGAGGTTCTGGTGTGCCGTCACAGCGTCACGGAGGTACTGGTGTGTCGTAACAGCGTCACGGAGGTGCTGTAGGCTAGTGCCACCACTCAAGCACCACTACTGTGCTACACACACTGGGACCTCACCACTCAAGCACCACTACTGTGCTACACACACTGGGACCTCACCACTCAAGCACCACTACTGTGCTACACACACTGGGACCTCACCACTCAAGCACCACTACTGTGCTACACACACTGGGACCTCACCACTCAAGCACCACTACTGTGCTACACACACTGGGACCTCACCACTCAAGCACCACTACTGTGCTCACACACTGGGACCTCACCACTCAAGCACCACTACTGTGCTACACACACTGGGACCTCATCACTCAGCACCACTACTGTGCTACACACACTGGGACCTCATCACTCAAGCACCACTACTGTGCTACACACACTGGGACCTCATCACTCAAGCACCACTACTGTGCTACACACACTGGGACCTCACCACTCAAGCACCACTACTGTGCTACACACACTGGGACCTCACCACTCAAGCACCACTACTGTGCGACACACTGGGACCTCACCACTCAAGCACCACTACTGTGCGACACACACACACTGGGACCTCACCACTCAAGCACCACTACTGTGCGACACACTGGGACCTCACCACTCAAGCACCACTACTGTGCGACACACTGGGACCTCACCACTCAAGCACCACTACTGTGCGACACACACTGGGACCTCACCACTCACCAGTATTTATAAGCATGTTGGTTTTATGCCTGTGTTGCAGACTACAAGACAGTTGTTGTATAAAGCGCCCGGAATAACTCTTTGTTGAGATTCCTGAAGGCGACTCTAAGATCTGCCAGCCGGGCACTGTGGCTGCAGAAGTTATTCGGCTGATGTGAGCCTCTAGCGTAATACTAGGCACCATTTTCAACCCTCTATCTTTCTTTTTCAGTGAAGTCCTACACATATGCCAACAAAGAAATGAGTGAGATACTGAAATATCAATATGACTGTGTTCAGTGAGCCACTATTCTGTCTAAAGATAGACAGTCCAAATTATTTTTTCATGAATGAGCTTCAAAACCCTGTCAATGTATGCCAAATTTCTGACATAACCCTAACTCTACTAGGCTTTGAGAAAGCCATTGACAACATGCCCATGCACTCAGCCCCAGGCCCAGACTCGTGGAACTCTTTGTTCATTAAGAACTGCAAGAAACCCTTCTCATGGGCCCAAAGTATGCTATGGAGAAGGAGCATAGACGCAGGTGAGATTCCACAGTCACTGAAAACAACGGATATAGCCCCACTCCATAAAGGTAGCAGCAAAGCAATAGCTAAGAGCTATAGACCAATAGCTTTAACGTCCCACATCAGGATTGCGAACCACTTGAACTCCCAACAGTTGTACAATCCAGGGCAACATAGGTTCAGAGCAGGTCGCTCCTGCCTCTCGCAACTACTGGACCACTATGATATTGTCTTAGATGCACTGGAAAACAAACAGAATGCAGATGTAGTATACACAGATTTTACAAAAGCCTTTGACAAGTGCGACCATGGTGTAATAGCACACAAAATGCGTGCTAAAGGGATAACTGGCAAAGTAAGCAGATGGATCTTTAACTTTCTAACCAATCGAACACAAAGAGTGGTGGTAAATAGAGTTAAATCGGAAGCTGCCTTAGTGAAGAGCTCTGTTCCACAAGGCACAGTACTCGCTCTTATCTTGTTCCTCATCCTTATATCAGACATAGACAGAGATGTAAACCATAGCACCGTATCATCCTTTGCAGACGATACTAAGATCTGCATGAGAGTGTCATCCATTGAGGACTCGGCAAATCTCCAAGAAGATATAAACCAAGTTTTCCAATGGGCAACGGAGAACAATATGATGTTCAATGAAGACAAATTCCAACTTCTCCGTTATGGAAAACTGGAGGAAATAATAGCTAGAACTGAGTATACTATAAACTCTAATCACACAATAGAGCGGAAAAATAATGTGAAGGACCTGGGAGTGGTAATGTCTGAGGATCTCACCTTCAAGGATCACAACAGTGCCACTAGCACATCTGCGAGGAAACTGATAGGATGGATAATGAGAACATTCAAGACCGAATCCAAGCAACTACAAATCCGACCACTCTTGCAGTTTGTCCAGATCCATTTGCAATTTTTCCCTTTCCTTATTTGTGTTTATTCTCCTCATTAATTTTATATCATACGCATACAAGGATACAGTTTATTCAATCCCGTTTGGTCATAATGCAGACCCTTGTGACACCCCGCTTGTTACTTTTCCCCATTTTGACATCTCTGCTCCGACAGTCACTCTTTGTTTCTTCCCTCTAAGATACTCTTTGATCCACTGGAGTTCATTCCCTGTTATTCCTGCCTGTTCCTTAAGTTTTTGCCCCAGTCTTTTGTGAGGTACAGTATCAAATGCCTTCTTAGAGTCAACCCATCCTTCTCTCTGTCGTCTCACTTCCATTACGTTGTCTTAGAATTTCAGCAGGTTGGTAAGACAATGTTTACCACCTCTAAACCCGTGCTGGTTACTGTTCATTAAGCCACTTCTCTCCAAGTGTTGCACCTCTCTCCTGCTAATTATCTCCTTATTACTTTCCATGGTATGTATTCCAGAAAAACTGGTCTGTAGTTCAATGTTTCCTGTCTATCTCTTTTCTTACATATAGGGATTACATTCGCTATCTTCCAGATCTCTGGCAACTGTCCCGAGTTTATTGACTAGTGGTTCCAACAGTGCATCTGCTCCCTCTGGTGAATCCATGGTAACACCTTGCCATGTTCCATTGCCTTTAGTGTATCCAGCTCCATCAAATTATTCCTTACTTCTTCCCTTGTTATGTGTACATATGTCGTCCGTACTTTTCAGTGTGACATGTCCCCTAGACATTATGGTATTATTCTAGATTCTGCTCTGTGTGTGTGTGTGTACTCACCTATTTGTGGTTTCAGGGGTTGATTCATAACTCCTGGCCCCCGCCTCTTCGCTGGTCGCTACTAGGACCACTCTCTCCTTGCTCCATGAGGTTTATCGTGTCTCTTCTTAAAGCTGTGTGTGTGTGTGTGTGTGTGTGTGTGTGTGTGTGTGTGTGTGTGTGTGTTTGCTTTCCTCAAGGACAAGCTGAGGAGGAAAATAGATTGCTTGATATTCTTATGTATGAGATTTACGGGAGACAGGTTGTTCACGCCGCCTGGATGTGTGGAGGAGGAGGAGGAGGAAGAGGAGGGGGAGAGGAGAGGGGAACGGGAGGAGGCAGGAAGATTCTTGGCTTGCTTGATATGAATGAGGTTGTCAGGAGTAATCTTAGATCTGCGTCTTTGCTCCCCCCTCCCTCCCTTCCTACGACCTTCCCTTCATCTGTCCCATCTTCCCTCCCTGTCTCTCTCTCTCTCTCTCTGTCTTCTTCCCTTCCTCTCTCTCTCTTCTTCTCCCGTCTTCCCTTCATGGCCCAACTTTGATAAACATATCCGCCTAAGTCAGTGGGAGTCATGCTAGGCTCGTTACTACCTATATATATGCAATATTAAGAGGCGCCTGAGTTTCCCTGTCTCCTAATATCATGTTTATTTTTCCTCTATAATCTACCATGTCCATAATTATTATCGCATTCGCTTTGTCTGCTTTCGTAAGGTGAAGTCTAGGATCTTTCCTTAATTCATGGTAAAACTTAACAAATCTTTAAGGACAATTGTGTTGTAGAGGTCTGAGTAAAGCTCAGACCTCTACAACACAATTGTCCTCAAAGATTTATTAAGTTATACCATGAATTAAGGAAAGATCCTAGACTTCACCTTACGAAAGCAGACAAAGTAAATGCGATAATAATTATGGACAAGGTAGATTATAGGGAAAAAAAATAACATATTATTAGAAGCCAGGGGAACTGACGTGCCCCTTAATACGCACTTGCTTCCCTTCAGCGCCACACACCTAGTGAGTTTTCACATTAAAGTGACTAAATTAGACTTGTCAGCCATACTGGACGAGGCTGTCAGGGCTTGTATTAATGAGCAAATGCGGTAAACTCATTTTTCATATCATTACGTGGTAATTGTAAACATTTACTTAGTTACCCACCAGAGTAAACGCTATAAATAATTATCCATCCATGTGTCAACTGGTGTGAAGGTTCGACACATCATATATCTCCCACCTTAAGCTACACTTAAAACCAATCAGTGAAGCTGTGGTGATATAGTTTTATCCCAGAGTTTCTTAATAAATAAACATGACACTTTTAAAAGAATTTGTAAATTGTAAATATTAATGGTTAGCTACACAGACGGCTGTATTTTATTATTATTATTACTGTTATTACTATTATTATTACTACTACTGTTATGTATTACTATTATTTTAATTATTAAATTCCTTATATTTCCGACTCTCGGCAGAAATCCATCGTTTTTCTCTTTGAAAATGTGTGAAGAACAGACATAAACAAGACAAGAAGCAGCAACTATCATAGAGGTTAAGAAAGATTAATGTAGCCTTGCATAAGTGTGTAGCATGTTTACATCTTTGTAAATGCGGCTTCACGTCCAATATGGCCGACAAGTAACACATGATGAGGAAACGTGTCCCAGGGAGAGAATAATATGTTCAGTAAGCATTGTATGAGGTTAGATCCGGTAAAGTTAAACAATGTGACATGTTTTAAACTACTAAGAATCGAATCGGATATCCGGATTCTGCATTTTGTTTACGTTCTTTACCGACGAGTCAAATATCAGCATTCTTTATGTTTTTGTGGCTTATAATAGTTAAGGGAGTGTCCTCTGCTTCGAAAATTCAGATATAGTCAACCAAGGTTGTGCAGGTTAAAACAAATAACAGATGTCTTTAACCTGCTTCCCTATGAAGCCGTGACAGGGAGCTGAACATTTCTCAAGCCTGAGTGACTGACCACCTCAAACCTACTGATCACGTCATCTTTACCTCCCCACTGTTTCTGCTATCGACAGTATTTGTCATCTCTGTATTCTAATGAAGAAGCTCGTAGAGCAAGCGAAACGTTTCGGTACTAAAAATACCCAACTGCTGCATCTGTGTCTCTTATTCATCTACCTGCCGGTATTGTATACCATTCGTATAAGTTTTAATTGTGCCGCCTAAGCGGCTGGTTTATTGTGCATCCGCAGCTCATCCTGTGAGAGGCAGTGAGAAAAATAGCATTACAGGGGTCACGGTGGGTCACTTTCTGTTACGAACACGGGTAATGAATGACCTGTGAGACCTGGCTGTAATGGGAATTGGAGCAAACAAACTCAGCAGTAGACTATAATGTATATTTTTGCGTTCACCCACTGTATACAGATATGTACACTATGTACAGATAGAATAATAAGTGTACACCACGGTGACAGATGGCAAAGCAGAAGCCAGAGAGAGTGCACAGTACTCAACCAGCAGGTAGGCAAGTCTGCCGATGCTTACCGCAAATGAACATAAGAAAGGAGGAACACTGCAACAGGCCTACTGGCCCATACTTGGCAGGTCCACGTTGCTTCAGCTTTGGCGGGCTTGCCTGTGATTGGACAATGAACCAAGGCACTGATTTAACAACGGGTACCCTATTGATCATTAAACCCTTAGCACCCGGTTCGCTGGTTGGGAGGCAGCCTATATGGGAGTGTGATATGCGCCGAATAAATTGTAACATACTCTTTATATGCCACACTGTCAGACCTCACTGAGCATTGTTACATCACTAGAAAGAAATATTAGTCATTTCATATTTTACAATTACATCATATAGTTGATGTACACAGTAGAGTACGGAAAACAATACCTCAAAAAATAAAACTGGTCATAGCTGGGTTGTAATCTGCATGAAGACAGTTCATTCATCTAGCCTATGCAAAAAAAAAGTGGATACAACCTCAAGATTTCAGATATTTTATCATTAACAATAAGGGGTTTTGCCACATCATGTAAGGTTTGCATGGAGGTGTCTCTGAAAGGTTGGATGTTTCGACACTAAGATATAATGGTTCAGTGTATGACGTGATAAATGGTTTTGAAAACCGACGAGTTGAAGATTGAGACACTTATGCAACATATGGGAATCTTTATTAAGGAAACGTTTCGCCACACAGTGGCTTCATCAGCCCAATACAAAGCAGAAAAGTGTAAGGAGAGGAGGAGTTTGAGGTAATCAGTCCCTCAGCCTGGAGTCGATGTGTTCAGTCCATCAATCTTGAAGAAAGTACAGCATAGGGCCGTAGAAGTGGCTTATATACTATAGTCAGGTGAGGCGAAGCGGGAGGAGGCGGGGTCATAGAGGTACCATCCACTAGTCGAAGTAGGTCGGAGTGTATGACCTTGTCTTCTGTATACGCTTTGCATTTTATGTCATTGAGACTTAAATGTATCAGCCTTGTATATGAATCTAAGCAGAGATATACACAAATTATTAAGAAATGGATTACAGTTAAGCTTAGCGGATTCCTTTTCGCATAGGCCTCCAGGAACATGATAAAGTTGATGAATTAGCTAAACAAGCATTAAACAGAATGTTGAGTATAACTGTGTTTTTTTTCCCAAAACAGAAATTTGCGAAACACTGTCGAAAAAAGAACTAGCAAATGAGCTTGAAGTAGGACAGTACGGATAGAAACTAGTCACATAATAATACCAGGGTACGGGGTAAGGAAGAAATGTGTTCAGGATGGTAATAGTGTTGGTGACAAGAAAGGATGGTAGTAGCAGCAGTGAGAGAGTAATGGCGGTACTGATAACAACAGAATGTAAGTAAATTTACCAGTAAGAGTGTGGAGGCAGTCACCAGACGGTGATGAGTGACTTTGTTTACCCTCTAGTCGGTCACACTCTGGTAAAGTAAACACAAATGCATTATAATGCAACCTTTTATTAACAACGTTTTGCCCACACAATGGGCTTTATCAAGTCACAAACAGATCTACCTGGGTAAAGAGTCCATTAGTATATATATATATATGCTATACTCATGTAAATATATATACTCATGTACTCTTTATCCAAGTAGATTTGTTTGTGACTTGATAAAGCTCACTGTGTGGGCGAAACGTTGTCAATAAAGAGTTGCATTATAATACAGTTGTGTTTATTTTTCCATCGTGTCGGTATTTTGTACGTTTTGTCTCGAGGCGGACACACTGTTTGATAAGTTGAAGCCAAATTTCAGGCAGATGGCGGCACCACATTTATTCGGGGAGGGGGGGGAGAGAACACCACAACATAGGGAGTTTGTGTTGAAACGAAATTGGCTTTGTATTACATGCTAATTTGCTCAGTTTAGGGCCTATCGATAGGCAACACTAATATTTAAAACTGTTGACAACGAATAATTGGAAATTTACTGAACATTATAATAAGGACTGGGTTATGGATAGTCTCAAATGGAATTTTATGTTCAGGATTTTTTTCTGTTCATTACCCCACCTGTCACCCCTAAACCCCTGCCGCTGTGCCTCTCCCCTTACTCATCTTTCTCAGTCTTAGTAAGTCCAGCTTCCCTAGAAGAAAACCCTTGAGGCTGCCGTAGCTACTGCGACTCTAGTGTGATATTTGACGCTATCCTAATCACATTACCGAAGTTTCCAGCTCAGGCTGACATTTCATTACTCTTGTCTAAGAACACCTGATTGATGGTGTATGGCAGGGAACCATACCTCTTGTTTCCACTGCGTAACTAACTTACAGCACAGCAGTACGCACACTGTGAGTGTTCCCCACTGTGTAACTATCTTATAGAATAGTATAAGAGTACACGTGAGTGTTCCTGAGCCACAGGTTCAGGAACACTCACGTTGATAGCGCACTCACGTTGATAGCGCACTCACGTTGATAGCGCACTCACGATGATAGCGCACTCACGATGATAGCGCACTCACGTTGATAGCGCACTCACGTTGATAGCGCACTCACGTTGATAGCGCACTCAGCTCACATACTGAGTGTCCGTGGTTCGATCCCCGGCAAAGGGTGGAAACTTTGGGCATATTTCCTTACACCTACTGTTCCTGTTTCACCTAGCAGTAAATAGGTACCTGAATGTTAGTCGACTGGTGTGGGTCGCATCCTGGGGGCCAAGATTAAAGGACCGCAATGGAAATAAGACAGAGTCCTCGACGATGCACTGACTTGGGTTATCCTGTGTGGCTAACCCTCCCTACCCAGGGTTAAAAATCCGAACAAAGCATTTTTAATACATATTTCTCCTTAAAATATAATATAATGGAATATTACCACTTATGTTATCAGTTATATAATCTATAAAGGTCCATCTAGGAAGGAATTTGGAGAATTATATTTATCTGAGTATAATAATATGGGCCTATTACTTTCATTCATACAAATGTATGTATATAGTATACATATATACACGTACACATGCACGTGCATAAGTCTAAGAGGCTTCTGGCTACACTTCCTTCCTGGGGTTTCACTAAATATACTTCACTAAATATACTTCACTAAATATACATCTCAGCTTCAAGTCAAACAGCCATAAATCCTTTCCCAGAGGCGGATAGCTTGCTTGCACGAACGCTCTTTGTTTGTGCAAGTCGGATTTAAATCCACGCCACTTTCCAGATTACCCATACTGGAGGCTTTCTTTATCTCTCTCTCTCTCTCTCTCTCTCTCTCTCTCTCTCTCTCTCTCTCTCTCTCTCTCTCTCCATTCTAGAAGTTGAAGAGACGGAGGAGGGGGGCAGGCAGCCCAAGAAAGTGGTGCATACTCAAGGTGTATACTGATTATTATTATAATCATGGGGGAGAGCTAAACCCGTAGGATTATACAGCGCATGTGGGGGGGATGGAAGGTATTCAGGCTTAATTAAGCTAACTGGAGCACAGATCCAATTCCCTAGATCAAGAGCCCCACACCAGCGTCAAGGAACCTCCCAGGAGAGGGAAGATGCAAACCATACCACGGGTGGGGTTCGAACCCGCGGTCAGAGAGTCTCAAAACTCCAAACCGTCGCGTAAGCCACTGGGCCAGCTAGCTTCAATAAGATTCATCCAACTAGGTATATTTCTACACCATAGGAAGGTTAGCATAGGCACCACTTTGTCCACAAATGCAAGTTTTTACAGACGAATCTCCCGCTAGCATGGCCGTGACGAACTCTAGCTCAAGTCCCCCTCAAAGCCGTCCGCTCCTCGATGTTGCAAGCTTCGTGTCTATTATACAAGAGTCACCACACAATTCTTCATAAAGTCGTCACTGAGTCCGGTATGACCCCAGGATACGAACTTTTGGAGAGTAAGAGTTCAACTCTTGCTTTCATATATATGCTAACTGTAGCAGTAACATGATGATGTCTAGAGATCATCATTCTTGTATTTACATTCTGTTCACTTACAGGATGAGTGGTGCTGCCCAATAAACTCGCCCCTTTTTGTAAAAATCTTCTCACTGCCCAATGTTACCTCACAGTTCGTGCCCCGGATTGATGCATTTGACACCTGCTGATTGATGTGCCTGAGAGCAGTGGGCATCTCGTCTCTTGTACTTGGAAAAAAATGGAGCAAAGTTGTGCCTAGATTTGGACTCTGGGATGAGGGGGAACAAGAGTTTTAAACATTTTGATTCCCTGATGTGTCACCCTTGTGGGTTTAGCTCTTAGTTTTGATATAATAATAATAATAATAATAATAATAATAATAATAATAATAATAATAATAATAATAATAATAATAATAATAATAATAATAATAGGGATTTCCTTTCACTCGATGACTATAAATTTTGCTTTCTTAAACAGAAGTTCAAACATCATTGTTAGAACGAACTAGCAAACGAGTTTGAAGAAAGTGGAATAGTACAGATAGAAACTAGCAGATTAATTGTCAGTCATAATGAAATGTCGGAGGTAAAACGTATCTATGGAGAAATTAACAAGGTCAGTAGACTACAAGATGTTGTCACTGTTAGACTAAGGCTAGGCTACAGGTATGGCTGGCAGTACATTTTATATGGGGATTCCAGTGGCATGAAATGTGAAGTGTGAGGACAGACAGGGTCATACACTAGCATATGGACAGAGATACGGTCATACACTAGTGTGTGGACAAAGACAGGGCTATACACTAGCGTGTGAACAGAGGGCCATATACTAGTGTGTGGACAGAGGCAGGACCATGTACTAGTGTGTGAATCTCGGTAATTGTTTATTTTTTTGCGCCACCACTCATAGGATGAGCTACGGGTATACAATAACCTATTCTCTCAGCCGGCTAGGATGCATAACAGTGGAACAAGAACACTGCCCTGAGATACTCTGGTGCAGTGAGTGTGGCTTTGATCCATTAAAAACTACTGTAAAAGATGGACATTGAAAATGGTCACTCGGGAGGTGTGTAGCCACGAGTCTCTAGTAATATGGTAGTGCATGGAGGCACTACTGCAGGTAGTGCATGGAGGCACTACTGCAGGTAGTGCATGGAGGCACTACTGCAGGTAGTGGAAATTAAAGGGCCTCAAAGGTAATGACTTTTTGGGTTATCCTAGGTGGTTCTCTACAAATATGCTGCTATGTATGATGATCTATGTAACTGTATTTGTGCATACCTGAATAAACTTACTTACTTAGGTAAGATGTAGCCCTGATGACTCTTTGAGATAGGTTTAAAGTCCAGTTAACCAACCACAAGTATCCCTATCCTAGCCCCACACACCTCTCCCTATCCTAGCCCCACACACCTCTCCCTATCCTAGCCCCACACTATCCTCTCCCTATCCTAGCCCCACACCTCCTACCACACCTCATCCACACACCTCTCCCTATCCTAGCCCCACACACCTCTCCCTATCCTTAAGCCCCACACACCTCTCCTATCCTAGCCCCACACCTCTCCTATCCTAGCCCCACACACACCTCTCCTATCCTAGCCCCACACCTCTCCTATCCTAGCCCCACACACCTCTCCTGTCCTAGCCCCACACTCTCCTATCCTAGCTCCCTATACACCTCTCCTCTACCCTAGCTCTCAACACACCTCTCCTATCCTAGCCCCACACCTCTCCCTATCCTAACCCACACACCTCTCCCTATCCTAGCCCCACACCTCTCCCTATCCTAGCCCCACACACCTCTCCCTATCCTAGCCCCACACACCTCTCCCTATCCTAGCCCCACACACCTCTCCCTATCCTAGCCCCACATCTCTCCTATCTAGCCCATACACCTCTCCCTACCCTAGCTCAACACACCTCTCCCTATCCTAGCCCCACACATCTTCCCTATCCTAACCCACACACTCTCCCTATCCTAGCCCACACACCTCCCCCTATCCTAGCCCCACACCTCTCCCTATCCTAGCCCCACACACCTCTCCCTATCCTAGCCCCACACACCTCTCCCTATCCTAGCCCCACACACCTCTCCCTATCCTAACCCCACACACCTCTCCCTATCCTAGCCTCACACCTCTCCTATCCTAGCCCCACACACTCTCCTGTACTAGCCCCACATCTCTCCTATCCTAGCCCCATACACCTCTCCTACCCTAGCTCCACACACTCTCCCTATCCTAGCCCCACACATCTCTCCTATCCTAGCCCACACCCCTCTCCTATCCTAGCCCCACACATCTCTCCCTATCCTAGCCCACACACCTCTCCCTATCCTAGCCCCACACACCTCTCCCTATCCTAGCCCCACACACTCTCCCTATCCTGCCCCACACACCTCTCCCTATCCTAGCCCCACACACCTCTCCCTATCCTAGCCCCACACACCTCTCCTTATCCTAGCCCCACACACCACTCCCTGTCCTAGCCCCACACATCTCTCCCTATCCTAGCCCCATACACCTCTCCCTACCCTAGCTCAACACACCTCTCCTATCCTAGCCCACACATCTCTCCCTATCCTAGCCACACACCTCTCCCTATCCTAGCCCCACATCTCTCCCTATCCTAGCCCACACACCTCTCCCTATCCTAGCCCCACACACCTCTCCTATCCTAGCCCCACACACTCTCCCTATCCTAGCCCCACACACCTCTCCCTATCCTAGCCCACACACCTCTCCCTATCCTAGCCCCACACACCTCTCCTTATCCTAGCCCCACACACCACTCCCTGTCCTAGCCCCACACACCTCTCCCTATCCTAGCCCCACACACCCCTCCCTATCCTAGCCCCATACACCTCTCCCTACCCTAGCTCAACACACCTCTCCCTATCCTAGCCTCACACATCTCTTCCTATCCTAGCCTACACACCTCTCCCTATCCTAGCCCCACACACCTCTCCCTATCCTAGACCCACACACCTCTCCCTATCCTAGACCCACACACCTCTCCCTGTCCTACCCCACTCCTAGCCTCTCACCTGCCTCTATGCTAGTCCTACATACCTGCCCAATCGTAGCCCCACGTTTGCCCCTATCCTAATCCCACACCTGTCCCTGTCCTACCCACACATGTCCCAATCCTAGCCCCACACCTGTCCATGAATGTCAGTTGCCTGTGGCGTGAACTGCTTCCTTACAAATTCCACCATTAAATATAGATCATAACTCTCCGTTTTCTTTCTGGACAGCGCAGCTCTCTGTGTTATTATCGTACACACACAAAGGTGGAGTTATCGTGCTCTTAGTAAAGTTGTTATACCATGACAACTTGTCGTACTTCAGGGGACAAAGTGCTCATTTCCGAAGTCAGACTTGGCGTTCTCGGTCAACTCAGTCGCTCTTTAATGAGAGGCAGCTGTAGTTTCCGCGTAAATAACGTAGAGAAAAATGCTTTTGAATGGACTTTCACGAGGAAATAAACAAGGTGAAAAAATATACAATTCTTCTTTGACTCGAGAAAGAAGCATCTGCCTGGGAAATCGTGTAGAGTTTGATCCTGTAAATAACCTGAATGAATCGCCTGATGTGCGCGGGGGAAGAGTTGAACCTCAGTTGATTTATCTACCGAGATGTGTCTATTTCTAGCAAGTGGTGGTGGTGGTGGGAGAGGGGTGGTTAGGAGAGGTCTTGTTTGAGGGGGAAGGACTGGTAGCAAGGAAGGAGAGGGAATAGAAGGAGTAATGGGGAAGGGGAGAAGGACATTGTTACTAGCAGCCGTGCATTTCATACCCACATACCGAGGTATGGCCTTGTGTAACCAGCAAATGGATGCTTCTCATGCCTCAGTTGCCGCTACTTGTGTAATCTGCGTTGTTTTCATTCCATCAGCTCCACTCCTTCACCTTCAACAACATTTGTTTTGATTTCTTTGTCCACACTGTGTAGGCAGACAGCCAAGATTTGATGGAGACAGTTTGAGCTTTCTGTTGCAGTGATTTCTTTCTTTCAATGGTACACATGGTTAGCTCTGGTTGTGGTTGTCCTCGCTTGATAGTTGTGGTCGTGGTTGTCCTCGCTTGGTAGTTGTGGTTGTTCCCGCTTGTTAGCTGTGGTTGTGGTTGTCCTCGCTTGTTAGCTGTAGTCGTGGTTGTCCTCGCCTGTTAGCTGTGGTCGTGGTTGTCCTCGCTTGGTAGTTGTGGTCGTGGTTGTCCTCGCTTGTTAGCTGTGGTTGTGGTTGTCCTCGCCTGTTAGCTGTGGTCGTGGTTGTCCTCGCTTGGTAGTTGTGGTCGTGGTTGTCCTCGCTTGTTAGCTGTGGTTGTGGTTGTCCTCGCCTGTTAGCTGTGGTCGTGGTTGTCCTCGCTTGGTAGTTGTGGTCGTGGTTGTCCTCGCCTGTTAGCTGTGGTTGTGGTTGTCCTCGCTTGGTAGTTGTGGTCGTGGTTGTCCTCGCTTGTTAGCTGTGGTTGTAGTTGTCCTCGCCTGTTAGCTGTGGTCGTGGTTGTCCTCGCCTGTTAGCTGTGGTCGTGGTTGTCCTCGCTTGGTAGTTGTGGTCGTGGTTGTCCTCGTTTGTGATAACAAATTCCCACTCTAGACAGCATACTCCACCAATATTCAAAAGTCTCAAACTACTCACCGTAAAGAACATTCATACTTACTCTTGTGCCTACTACATATATAAAACTTTACACTCTAATATAAACCCTCTGCTCAAAACTCTCCTCACCAACTTTAATAGGACCCATGACCACAACACACGACACAGATCACTTTTTGATATACCCCGTGTTCATATCAACCTATGTAAAAATTCTATGCACATAAAGGGCCCCAGAATCTGGAATTCATTACCAGTAAATATTAAGATAATCTTGTCTGATAATCAATTTAAGACTCAACTCAAAAACCACCTACTCACCCAAACCTAAATGATCATGCTATAAACTACTTTGAAAAATGCTCATTGTTACTTTCCTATACGATAATCTCAATTTTTAATAATATGTTACTATTATGTTACCCCTACTCATATTATAAGTTAATGTCAAAAATGCTCAATGTTATTTTCCTTAAGATAATCTCAATTCCATATTATCATTCAAGAATCTTAACACCTGTAACAATCTAAGATCTAATATCATCATATAAAAATTTAAACAGTAAAGTTTCATCATATTGTAATTTTGAAAATAATTTTTAACTAGAATAAACTCAATAAATTTCTCTAATATTAAGTACATAGTTTTTAAGGACTAGAATAAGCTGCCCCTAATGCCATGGCATGTCAGTGGCTCTCCTTGCACTCAATTTACATTGTAACTTCCGATACCCATGTAACCTGCAATGAAATAAAATTTGTTTGTTTGTTTGTTTGTTTGTTAGCTGTGGTCGTGGTTGTCCTCGCTTGGTAGTTGTGGTCGTGGTTGTCCTCGCCTGTTAGCTGTGGTCGTGGTTGTCCTCGCTTGGTAGTTGTGGTCGGGGTTGTCCTCGCTTGATAGTCGTGGTTGTCCTCGCTTGGTAGTTGTGGTTGTGGTTGTCCTCGCTTGGTAGTTGTGGTCGTGGTTGTCCTCGCTTGGTAGTTGTGGTCGTGGTTGTCCTCGCTTGGTAGTTGTGGTTGTCCTCGCTTGGTAGTTGTGGTTGTCCTCGCTTGGTAGTTGTGGTTGTGGTTGTCCTCGCTTGGTAGTTGTGGTCGTGGTTGTCCTCGCTTGGTAGTTGTGGTTGTGGTTGTCCTCGCTTGGTAGTTGTGGTTGTGGATGTTCCCGCTTGTTAGCTCTGGTTGTGGTTGTCCTCGCTTGTTAGCTGTGGTCGTGGTTGTCCTCGCTTGGTAGTTGTAGTTGTGGTTGTCCTCGCCTGTTAGCTGTGGTCGTGGTTGTCCTCGCTTGGTAGTTGTGGTCGTGGTTGTTCTCGCTTGATAGTCGTGGTTGTCCTCGCTTGATAGTCGTGGTTGTCCTCGCTTGATAGTTGTGGTCGTGGTTGTCCTCGCTTGGTAGTTGTGGTCGTGGTTGTCCTCGCTTGGTAGTTGTGGTCGTGGTTGTCCTCGCCTGTTAGCTGTGGTCGTGGTTGTCCTCGCTTGGTAGTTGTGGTCGTGGTTGTCCTCGCTTGATAGTCGTGGTTGTAATCGTCTGGTAGTTGTGGTCGTGGTTATCCTCGCTTGGTAGTTGTGGTCGTGGTTGTCCTCGCTTGGTAGTTGTGGTCGTGGTTGTCCTCGCTTGGTAGTTGTGGTTGTCCTCGCTTGGTAGTTGTTGTGGTTGTCCTCGCTTGTTAGTTGTGGTCGTGGTTGTCCTCGCTTGGTAGTTGTGGTCGTGGTTATCCTCGCTTGGTAGTTGTTGTCGTGGTTGTCCTCGCTTGGTAGTTGTGATCGTGGTTGTCCTCGCTTGGTAGTTGTGGTCGTGGTTGTCCTCGCTTGGTAGTTGTGGTCGTGGTTGTCCTCGCTTGGTAGTTGTGGTCGGGGTTGTCCTCGCTTGGTAGTTGTGGTCGTGGTTGTCCTCGCTTGATAGTCGTGGTTGTAATCGCCTGGTAGTTGTGGTCGTGGTTGTCCTCGCTTGGTAGTTGTGGTCGTGGTTGTCCTCGCTTGGTAGTTGTGGTCGTGGTTGTCCTCGCTTGGTAGTTGTGGTCGTGGTTGTCCTCGCTTGGTAGTTGTGGTTGTCCTCGCTTGGTAGTTGTTGTGGTTGTCCTCGCTTGGTAGTTGTGGTCGTGGTTGTCCTCGCTTGGTAGTTGTGGTCGTGGTTATCCTCGCTTGGTAGTTGTTGTCGTGGTTGTCCTCGCTTGGTAGTTGTGGTCGTGGTTGTCCTCGCTTGGTAGTTGTGGTCGTGGTTGTCCTCGCTTGGTAGTTGTGGTCGTGGTTGTCCTCGCTTGGTAGTTGTGGTCGGGGTTGTCCTCGCTTGGTAGTTGTGGTCGTGGTTGTCCTCGCTTGGTAGTTGTGGTCGTGGTTGTCCTCGCTTGGTAGTTGTGGTCGTGGTTGTCCTCGCTTGCTAGTTGTGGTCGTGGTTGTCCTCGCTTGGTAGTTGTGGTCGTGGTTGTCCTCGCTTGGTAGTTGTGGTCGTGGTTGTCCTCGCTTTGGTAGTTGTGGTCGTGGTTGTCCTCGCGTAGTTGTGGTCGTGTTGTCCTCGCTTGGTAGTTGTGGTCGTGGTTGTCCTGCTTGGAGTTGTGGTCGTGGTTGTCCTCGCTTGGTAGTGATGGCTGGTTGTCCTCGCTTGGTAGTTGTGGTCGTGGTTGTCCTCGCTTGGTAGTTGTGGTCGTGGTTGTCCTCGCTTGGTAGTTGTGGTCGTGGTTGTCCTCGCTTGGTAGTTGTGGTCGTGGTTGTCCTCGCTTGGTAGTTGTGGTCGTGGTTGTCCTCGCTTGATTGTGGTCGTGGTTGTCCTCGCTGGCTAGTTGTGGTCGTGGTTGTCCTCGCTTGGTAGTTGTGGTCGTGGTTGTCCTCGCTTGGTAGTTGTGGTCGTGGTTGTCCTCGCTTGGTAGTTGTGGTCGTGGTTGTCCTCGCTTGGTAGTGTGTGTGGTCTGTCCTCGCTTGGTAGTTGTGGTGGGTTGTCCCTGCTTGGCTAGTTGCTGGTCGTGGTTGTCCTCGCTTGGTAGTTGTGGTGTGTTCCTGGAGTTGGTCGTGGGTCCTCGCTTGGTAGTTGTGGTCGTGGTTGTCCTCGCTTGGTAGTTGTGGTCGTGGTTGTCCTCGCTTGGTAGTTGTGGTCGTGGTTGTCCTCGCTTGGTAGTTGTGGTCGTGGTTGTCCTCGCTTGGTAGTTGTGGTCGTGGTTGTCCTCGCTTGGTAGTTGTGGTCGTGGTTGTCCTCGCTTGGTAGTTGTGGTCGTGGTTGTCCTCGCTTGGTAGTTGTGGTCGTGGTTGTCCTCGCTTGGCTAGTTGTGGTCGTGGTGTCCTCGCTTGTAGTTGTGGTCGTGGTTGTCCTCGCTTGTAGTTGTGGTCGTGGTTGTCCTCGCTTGGTAGTTGGGTCGTGGTGTCCTCGCTTGTAGTTGTGGTCGGGTTGTCCGCTTTGTAATGTGTGGTCGGTTGTCCCGCTTGGCAGTTGTGGCGTGGTGTCCTCGCTGGTAGTTTGGCTGGTCCTCGCTTGTAGTGTTCGTGTATGTCCTCGCTTGGCTAGTTTGGTCGGGTTGTCCTGCTGGCAGTGTGGTCGTGGTTTCCTCGCTTGCATTGTGGTCGGTTGTCCCGGCTTGAGTTGGTCGTGGTCCTCGCTTGGTAGACTTGGGCATGGTTGTCCTCGCTTGAGTTTGGTCCGCTGGTGTCCTCGCTTGGAGTTGTGGTCGTGGTTGTCCTCCGCCTGGAGTTGTGGTCTGTGTCCTCGCTTGGTAGTGTTGTCGTGGTGTCCCGCTTGTAGTTGGGTCGTTCCTCCTTGGCAGTTGGGCTGGTGTCCTGCGCAGTTGTGGTCGGTGTCCTCGCTTGTAGTGCTCGGGTTGTCCCGCGGAGCTGTGGCGTGCTTGTCCTCGCTTGGTAGGTGTCGTGGTTGTCCTCGCTTGGTAGTCGGTCGTAGTTGTCCTCGCTTGGTCTGTGGTCGTGGTGTCCTCGCTTGGTAGTTGGTCGGGTTTCCCCGCTTGGGTTGGTCGGTTGTCCTCCTTGCTAGTTTGGGGTTGAGTCCTCGCTGTTTGGCGTGGCCTCGCTTGGTAGTTGTGGTCGGGCTGTCCCGCTGGCAGTTGTGGTCGTGGTTGTCCTCGCTTGGTAGTTGTGGTCGTGGCTTGTCCCCCGCTTGGTAGTTGTGGGTGTCCTCCTTGGTTGGTTGTCCTCGCTTGCAGTTGTGGTCGGTGTCCTCGCTTGCAGTTGTGGTCGTGGTTGTCCTCGCTTGGTAGTTGTGGTCGTGGTGTCCTCGCTTGGAGTTGGGTCGTGGTTGTCCCTGCCTGTGACTATGGTGTGGTTGTCAGCTGCAGTTCTTGCGTGCGTTGTCCTCGGTGTAGTTGTGGTCGTGGGCTCGCTGGGAGCGACTGGTGGTCCCGCTTGATGGTCCGTATGTCCACTGGTAGTACCGTTCTGTGCCTCCCGAACTGGGTGGTCTTGCCCCGGACACTGGGTGAGTACCCCTTGCCCCGGACACTGGGTGAGTACCCTTGCCCCGGACACTGGGTGAGTACCCTTGCCCCGGACACTGGGTGAGTACCCTTGCCCCGGACACTGGGTGAGTACCCTTGCCCGGACACTGGGTGAGTATCCCTTGCCCCGGACACTGGGTGAGTACCTCTTGCCCCGGACACTGGGTGAGTACCCTTTGCCCCGGACACTGGGTGAGTACCCTATGCTCCAGACTGGGTGAGTACCCCTTGCCCGGACACTGGGTGAGTACCCCTTGCCCCGGGACATTGGGTGAGTACCCCTTGCCCCGGACACTGGGTGAGTACCCTTTGCCCCGGACACTGGGTGAGTACCCTATGCTCCAGACTGGGTGAGTACCCCTTGCCCCACATACTGGATGAGTACCCCTGCCCCGGACACTGGGTGAGTACCCTTGCCCCGGACACTGGGTGAGTACCCTGCCCCGACACTGGGTAGTACCCTTGCCCCGGACACTGGGTGAGTACCCTTGCCCGGGACACTGGGTGAGTACCTGCCCCGACACTGGGTGAGTACCTCTGCCGGACACTGGGTGAGTACCTTGCCCCGGACACTGGGTGAGTACCCTATGCCCAGACTGGTGAGACCTGCCGGACACTGGTGAGTACCCCTTGCCCCGGACATTGGGTGAGTACCCCTTGCCCCGGACACTGGGTGAGTACCCTTGCCCCGGACACTGGGTGAGTACCCTATGCTCCAGACTGGGTGAGTACCCTTGCCCCACACTGGATGAGTACCCTTGCCCCGGACACTGGGTGAGTACCTTGCCCCGGACACTGGGTGAGTACCCTTGCCCCGGACACTGGGTGAGTACCCTTGCCCCGACACTGGGTGAGTACCCCTTGCCCCGGACACTGGGTGAGTACCCCTTGCCCCGGACATTGGGTGAGTACCCCTTGCCCCGGACACTGGGTGAGTACCCTTTGCCCCGGACACTGGGTGAGTACCCTATGCTCCAGACTGGGTGAGTACCCCTTGCCCCACATACTGGATGAGTACCCCTTGCCCCGGACACTGGGTGAGTACCCCTTGCCCCGGACACTGGGTGAGTACCCCTTGCCCCGGACACTGGGTGAGTACCCCTTGCCCCGGACACTGGGTGAGTACCCCTTGCCCCGGACACTGGGTGAGTACCCCTTGCCCCGGACACTGGGTGAGTACTCCTTGCCCCGGACACTGGGTGAGTACTCCTTGCCCCGGACACTGGGGAGTACACCTTGCCCCGGACTCTGGGTATAATTTCTCTTGCCCCTCGCTCTGGGATGAAGATATCTTCATAAAAGTGTCATTTCTTGTATTCATTGTAACTCCCAAATTTATACTTACGCTCACACAGGTGACTATGTATAAAATTACTCATATTGTTGTTGCCTAATTAATCTTAAGTCTTAAGTTTGTCCGAAATGCTTTACATATCATGGGGCTTTTTGCATGCACACCTGAATGTCATTCACCTTTGTACAAACATTGTATAGTGAAATAAAGTATTATGATTATTATTATTTCTCCTGTACATGTGATTAACTTTCCTGTGAAATGGTAATTCTCAAGTGACAGTCAGTAACTGCAGCTCTACTGGAGCGCATCCATTGCAGCTATCGTAGCTAATGAACCCTTGCTGCAATAACTGACGATATTTTCATTGCCCTACTGAAGTGTCTCAGCTCCGAGTGAGAGATTTAAACACTTTGTCTCACCTCCACCTTACTTGATGGAGTGACACACAGTCAGTTATTCTTCCCACTGTGTAACTATCATATCGAATAGGGTAGCAGAACGCTGCTGATGTATACATTTTTGATTAAAAAGTATTGGGTGAGAGGCCCCTGGTGACCCTGGTGACCCTGGTGACCCCTGGTGACCCCTGGTGAGTTGTGTGCATCGCTCTCCGCTTCTTACATTGTCTTCAGTAATGAGCAAGTGTGCTGCGCAGGGCAAACTTCACCTCACCAAAGATAAAATTTCGTTCGGATTTTTAACCCCGGAGTGTTAGCCACCCAGGATAACCCAAGAAAGTCAGTGCGTCATCGAGGACTGTCTGTCTTATTTCCACTGAGGTCCTGGGGGTGAAGACTAACACCCAGGTACCTACTTGCTTGCTAGGTGAACGGGTACAGCAGGTTTACCTGGAGAGGGTTACGGGGGTCAACGCCCCCGCGGCCCGGTCTGAGACCAGGCCTCATGGTGGATCATGTTTTCACCCGTGCCTAGGATCGAACCATGGACACTCAGTGCGTGAGGCGAGAGTGTTGCCTACCAGGCCACAGGACACCAAAGATACCCAGGGTCAAACCATACCACGGGTTGGGTTCGAACCGGCGGTCAGAGAGTCTCAAAACTCTAGACCGTCGCGTAAGCCACTGGGCCATGGTGGGGTTTGTTTGCAATCGTGTCATTACGATTTCGTGAGTCCTACCCAGGGTCAGGTGTTGCACATGTTTACCTGGAGTTTACCTGGAGAGGGTTTTGGGGGTCAACGCCCCCGCGGCTCCGTCTGAGACCAGGCCTAATGGTGGATCAGGGTCTAATCAACCAGGTTGTTACTGCTGGCCGCAGGCAAACTAACGTACGAACCACACCCTGGTTGGTCAGGTACTGACTTTAGATGCTTGCCCAGTGCCTTCTTAAAGACAGCCAGGGGTCTATTGGTAATCCCCCTTATGTATGCTGAGAGGTAGTTGAACAGTCTTGGGCCCCGGACACTTATTGTGTTGTCTCTCAATGTACTCGTGGCACCCCTGCTTTTCATTGGGGGAATGTTGCATCTCCTGCCGAGTCTTTTGCTTTTTTAGGGAGTGATTTTTGTGTGCAAGTTTGTAATGGGAGGTAATCAATTTTGATCCGAACAACTTAGCACTGCCAGCAAACTTTGTATCCGTCTCTTCTAAAACACTTGTGCTAAAAAAAAAACATCGTAATAAACGAAGATCGTAAATCAGTGAAGTGGCGGCGTTCCCTTCTGTGAGTACTACTGACGACCTTCTGTGAGTACTACTGACGACCTTCTGTGAGTACTACTGACGACCTTCTGTGAGTACTACTGACGACCTTCTGTGAGTACTACTGACGACCTTCTGTGAGTACTACTGACGACCTTCTGTGAGTACTACTGACGACCTTCTGTGAGTACTACTGACGACCTTCTGTGAGTACTACTGACGACCTTCTGTGAGTACTATGACGACCTTCTGTGAGTACTACTGACGACCTTCTGTGAGTACTACTGACGACCTTCTGTGAGTACTACTGACGACCTTCTGTGAGTACTACTGACGACCTTCTGTGAGTACTACTGACGACCTTCTGTGAGTACTACTGACGACCTTCTGTGAGTACTACTGACGACCTTCTGTGAGTACTACTGACGACCTTCTGTGAGTACTACTGACGACCTTCTGTGAGTACTACTGACGACCTTCTGTGAGTACTACTGACGACCTTCTGTGAGTACTACTGACGACCTTCTGTGAGTACTACTGACGACCTTCTGTGAGTACTACTGACGACCTTCTGTGAGTACTACTGACGACCTTCTGTGAGTACTACTGACGACCTTCTGTGAGTACTACTGACGACCTTCTGTGAGTACTACTGACGACCTTCTGTGAGTACTACTGACGACCTTCTGTGAGTACTACTGACGACCTTCTGTGAGTACTACTGAGACCTTCTGTAGTATACTGACGACCTTCTGTGAGTACTACTGACGACCTTCTGTGAGTACTACTGACGACCTGTGAGTACTACTGACGACCTTCTGTGAGTACTACTGACGACCTTCTGTGAGTACTACTGATGACCTTCTGTGAGTACTACTGACGACCTTCTGTGAGTACTACTGACGACCTTCTGTGAGTACTACTGACGACCTTCTGTGAGTACTACTGACGACCTTCTGTGTACTACTGACGACTTCTGAGTACTGACTACCTTCTGTGAGTACTACTGACTACCTTCTGTGAGTACTACTGACGACCTTCTGTGAGTACTACTGACTACCTTCTGTGAGTACTACTGACGACCTTCTGTGAGTACTACTGACGATCTTCTGTGAGTACTACTGACGACCTTCTGTGAGTACTACTGACGACCTTCTGTGAGTACTACTGACGACCTTCTGTGAGTACTACTGACGACCTGTGAGTACTACTGACGACCTTCTGTGAGTACTACTGACGACCTTCTGTGAGTACTACTGACTACCTTCTGTGAGTACTACTGACGACCTTCTGTGAGTACTACTGACGACCTTCTGTGAGTACTACTGACGACCTTCTGTGAGTACTACTGACGACCTTCTGTGAGTACTGCTGACGACCTTCTGTGAGTACTACTGACGACCTTCTGTGAGTACTACTGACGACCTGTGAGTACTACTGACGACCTTCTGTGAGTACTACTGACGACTTTCTGTGAGTACTACTGACGACCTGTGAGTACTACTGACGACCTGTGAGTACTACTGATGATCTTCTGTGAGTACTACTGACTGCCTTCTGTGAGTACTACTGACGACCTTCTGTGAGTACTTCTGACGACCTGTAAGTACTACTGACGACCTGTGAGTACTACTGGCGACCTTCTGTGAGTACTACTGACGACCTTCTGTGAGTACTACTGACGACCTTCTGTGAGTACTACTGGCGACCTTCTGTGAGTACTACTGACGACCTTCTGTGAGTACTACTGACGACCTTCTGTGAGTACTACTGACGACCTTCTGTGAGTACTACTGACGACCTTCTGTGAGTACTACTGACGACCTTCTGTGAGTACTACTGACGACCTTCTGTGAGTACTACTGACGACCTGTGAGTACTACTGACGACCTTCTGTGAGTACTACTGACGACCTTCTGTGAGTACTACTGACGACCTTCTGTAAGTACTACTGACGACCTTCTGTGAGTACTACTGACGACCTGTGAGTACTACTGACGACCTGTGAGTACTACTGACGACCTTCTGTGAGTACTACTGACTACCTTCTGTGAGTACTACTGACGACCTGTGAGTACTACTGACGACCTGTTAGTACTACTGACGACCTTCTGTGGGTACTACTGACGACCTCCTGTGAGAACTACTGACGACCTGTGAGAACTACTGACGACCTTCTGTGAGTACTACTGGCGACCTTCTGTGAGTCAGAGGAACAGACTTCATTCTCACGAGTATCCCTTCAACGTGGAATGGCCTTGATTCTGGTGATCCAAAGAATCAGAGCTTCCCTCCCCTTGCTCGGATCAAAACTGATTACCTCCCATTCCCCCCAAGGGCTGTATAACTCATACTTCCTTACCACTTCCCATAATAAATAATAATAATAATAATAATAATAATAATAATAATAATAATAATAATAATAATAATAATAATAATAATAATAATAATAATGATAATAAATTTATTGCAAAATTCTTCCTCACTGGGATGCATATATGAAATTTGACTTACGATGATGAATATTTCTCAATCAGGATGTTTAATTACACAATGTCTCTATGACCCATGCGGGTTTAGCGCATATTTTGAATCCAGTTATTTTGACCGCATTTTATTTTATTTTTTGTGTTCCTTAGGTGAAGCACTTTGACCGGAAAAGACAATATATGGAGTTCAAGGAGCGGATACACTCGGTAGGGTAAGTGTGTGTGGCTGAGCCTAGCTAGCTGCTGGGATGGCCTCCCTCTTGCTGGGATCTTTGGCTGGGCTGGCATTGGCTGGTGCTGGAATGCATAGATGTGGCTGAGCTTTTCTGCCGGGGATTGCTAGGATTGGCTGAGGCTAATTGCTCGGCTAAGTGTTTATTTCGCAGCGCAAAAATAACAAATGCAAGTGTGTGTGTGTGTGTGTGTGTGTGTGTGTGTGTGTGTGTGTGTGTGTGTGTGTGTGTGTGTGTGTGTGTGTGCGTGTGCGCGCGCGCTCATGCTTTTCCCCTCTGGGCTATACAACTTGTGGCTGCGTCCGATGAGACACACATGCAACACCTGGGTGTCTTTATTAAGAGACGTTTCGCCCATCAGGGAGGGGAAGGGCCTTACCACTCTAGTACAAACATATGAGAACGTTTCTCATTAATGATACTCAGGTGTTATACGTGTGTCTTGTTCATCACTGACTTGTTCTGTGTTGAACGTCCTTCATCTGAACGTACTTGATTGTATATGCTGGTTCACGTTTAACATTAAAGTATACCTCTCGGTGTATATACACTGAGAGATACATACCTGTTGCTGTATATACACTGAGAGATACATACCTGTTGCTGTATATACACTGAGAGATACATACCTGTTGCTGTATATACACAGAGATACATACCTGTTGCTGTATATACACTGAGAGATACATACCTGTTTCTGTATATACACTGAGAGATACATACCTGTTGCTGTATATACACAGAGATACATACCTGTTGCTGTATATACACTGAGAGATACATACCTGTCGCTGTATATACACTGAGAGATACATACCTGTTGCTGTATATACACTGAGAGATACATACCTGTTGCTGTATATACACTGAGAGATACATACCTGTTGCTGTATATACACTGAGAGATACATACCTGTTGCTGTATATACACAGAGATACATACCTTTCGGTGTATATACACTGAGAGATACATACCTCTCGGTGTATATACACTGAGAGATACACACCTGTTGCTGTATATACACTGAGAGATACACACCTGTTGCTGTATATACACTGAGAGATACATACCTGTCGCTGTATATACACTGAGAGATACCTACCTGTTGCTGTATATACCCTGAGAGATACATACCTGTTGCTGTATATACACTGAGAGATACATACCTCTCGGTGTATATACACTGAGAGATACATACCTGTTGCTGTATATACACTGAGATACATACCTGTCGCTGTATATACACTGAGAGATACATACCTCTCGGTGTATATACACTGAGATACATACCTGTCGCTGTATATACACTGAGAGATACATACCTCTCGGTGTATATACACTGAGAGATACATACCTGTCGCTGTATATACACTGAGAGATACATACCTGTTGCTGTATATACACTGAGAGATACATACCTGTTGCTGTATATACACTGAGAGATACATACCTGTTGCTGTATATACACAGAGATACATACCTTTCGGTGTATATACACTGAGAGATACATACCTCTCGGTGTATATACACTGAGAGATACACACCTGTTGCTGTATATACACTGAGAGATACACACCTGTTGCTGTATATACACTGAGAGATACATACCTGTCGCTGTATATACACTGAGAGATACCTACCTGTTGCTGTATATACCCTGAGAGATACATACCTGTTGCTGTATATACACTGAGAGATACATACCTCTCGGTGTATATACACTGAGAGATACATACCTGTTGCTGTATATACACTGAGATACATACCTGTCGCTGTATATACACTGAGAGATACATACCTCTCGGTGTATATACACTGAGAGATACATACCTGTCGCTGTATATACACTGAGAGATACATACCTCTCGGTGTATATACACTGAGAGATACATACCTGTCGCTGTATATACACTGAGAGATACATACCTGTCGCTGTATATACACAGAGATACATACATGTCGCTGTATATACACTGAGAGATACATACCTCTCGGTGTATATACACTGAGAGATACATACCTGTCGCTGTATATACACTGAGAGATACATACCTGTTGCTGTATATATTCCTCGTGCCTCTTTATTTAGATTTGGGTGACTTATACGAGAATATTGTTTTTTTCAAATCTTAGACAACTGTGTACAAATATTATCCAGTATTAACATTTTTTTTTATAAATTTATATGTGTTATATGCTAGTCAGGATAAATATTAGTATTTATAATATGTTATAGACTATTTTAAATTTCTTAGAGAGAGAGAGAGATACATGCCACCTAAGAGACGATCTGTCTCTTTCTACAGACTCCGGGAGGGGACCACAGCGGGCGTCTCGCCGCGGCCCGCCCTTGACACCCCGCTGGTCAGGAGACACCGTATCTACAGTGAGGTGGTCTTCACCTAGCACCACCCCCTACCCTGCCCCCACTACCACCTGCACCTGGGCCAACCCTCACCTACGCTTTGAATCGGGTTCATTCGCCACACCAAGAAAGATTCACCCGAAAGTCATCCTCACCCGCCACTGGCTGTCGAAGCGCTTCAAGCTTCAGCAATTGCTTGGACTTACGATCGTCTTGTTTCGGGAGGACCTGAATTATATATGGAGATTCCCGAACCATCACTTTGCTGGAGCGGCGGCGATACCGGACTTCAATATCGGTGCCGGACTTCTGTAGACATTTGCTGATCCGCGCAGCTATCCATTTTTTTTCTTATTGTTGTGGTTTATAGAGGCATTCCTAGCTTACGCCGTACGGAACACTCCTAGCTGTCTAGTCGCTCAGTAACTAGGCAGCTAGGTAGCCTGACAGCCAATTAATTAGCCAGTCCATCCCAATAACGCTGAGTGGGTCACCTTTCCCATAACATTGAGTGGAACAATTCTCCTTTAGCCTTGGGTGCAGGCTTCAGTCCTGTAATTACGTAATTTAGGTTAATTGGGGGGTTTATAAGGATGTTAATAATCGTTTACTGTGTTAAACCACCTCAAGTGTGTCATTTTAACATTACATCTCCACCACATTAGAATTTACCATGTCCCTCCCACCGTCCCATCATCGTTTCTCTCTTTAAATCAAGTATTATTCTGTAACAATATTGGTAGAATTACCCACAATATGTTAGGTATAAGGACACAAGTGCAGCTAATGCGATATTTTATTTTGGCAACGCTTCGCTCTCCAGGAGCTTTGTCAAGCTTGACAAAGCTCCTGTAGAGCGAAACGTTGCCACAATAAAATGTCGCATTAGCTGCACTTGTGTTCGTATTACCTAACATTATTCTTCTGGTTTGCAGACGAGCCAGAATTGACTTAAGAAAAGGAATATCACTTGGGCTTGATAGGTGACAGTATTGGCCATTAAGACGCAACTGCAGCTACGTGGAACCTCCAGTGGCGATGTTTCGCCCAGACAGTGGGCTTTATCAAGTCACAGTGAGTTGTATCCGTGGCGTGACGAAACCCTGTTGTGTGAGTGAAATGTCGTCGGTAAAAAAGAACCCATATGACTGCATTCAGCACATTTTAAAACGTTACTTAAGCCGCTGACCGAACCAAGTACACTAGAACAAGTTCCGAACAGGTTACGAAAGACGTGACACTTACTGTATTGTAGCCAAGACACATGGTTGCTTAAGCTCCAGTTCACTGAGACATCGTTTCGCTCTGCGTAGATTTATTATTGTTATATTTAAGGAAAGCTGTAAATCCGTAGGGGGGTCATACCGTGGAGCTTTATCAGGTCATTACCCGTTAAAGCCATGACTTGATAAACCCCTACACTGGGTGAATCGTGACCTGATAAACCCTTACACTGGGCGAAACATGACTCTATAAAAACCCCACACTGAGCGAAACGTTGTCCCACTTATGTTTTCGTCTCCGCTTCCTGTGCTCAGATACACCACGAAGAAGCCAGACAATAACCAAGGAACCTTGCTGTGACCTTGGCTGACCCAGCCCGGGTATCACGGACGATCCCTTCGTGAGGAAGAGGGAGACTTGACGCTAGTGGAGGGTTCTTTATCCAAGGGGTTATAGTCATCCCTCCCCTTCCTTGGATTAACCCTGATTGCAGCCCATTCTCCAGGTTCTATAAGACCTCCTGCAGGGTTGCTGCTTCCTCGTGAATGTGTTGATGGTACACTCATTGACTGGATTAATTTTAGGTCATGTTAGGTTTGGTTAGGTCATGTTAGGTTTGGTTAGGTCATGTTAGGTTTGGTTAAGTCATGTTAGGTTTGGTTAGGTCATGTTAGGTTTGGTTAGGTCATGTTAGGTTTGGTTAGGTCATGTTAGGTTTGGTTAAGTCATGTTAGGTTTGGTTAATTCATGTTAGGTTTGGTTAGGTCATGTTAGGTTTGGTTAGGTCATGTTAGGTTTGGTTAGGTCATGTTAGGTTTCGTTAGGTCATGTTAGGTTTTGTTAGGTCATGTTAGGTTTGGTTAGGTCATGTTAGGTTTGGTTAGGTCATGTTAGGTTTGGTTAGGTCATTTTAAGTTTGGTTAGGTCATGTTAGGTTTGGTTAGGTCATGTTAGGTTCGGTTACGCCATTCTAGGAATTTTAGGTAATTTTCAGATTAGGTTAGGTTTGGTTAGGTTAGATTAAGTTATGTCAGCTTAGGTTACATTACTTTACGTTATATTATGCCAGTTTAAGTAGGTTAAGTTAGGTTAGTTTAAGTTACGTTGCTTTGCGCTATATTATATAAGTTTAAGTAGGTTGGGTTAGGCTAGGTTATGGCACATCAAGTTAGGTTAGAACAGGTTACGTTAGGATAGCTTAGGTCAGATCATGGGGATATGTTAGGCTAAGTTAGGTTAGGTCAGGTCAGGCCTTGTTAGATTCAGTTAAGTTAGGTCAGGTCATGTGTTATCACGTTAGGTTCAGTTAGATTAGGTCAGGTCATGTGTTATCACGTTAGGTTCAGTTAGATTAGGTCAGGTCAGGCTAACTAACAGTAAATAACTGATAGAATTAAGTAGTTCTTAAAGATAGTGTTACCAGAGGCAACGCCAACATAGTAAACATGAGGCTGAGTCATATTCTGTAGGTCAGTCAGCGCAAGGAGTGGTGGGGGCTCGATCCTCCGTCCACACATCACTGCCCTCCAGTCTCTGCTGGGTAATTGTAAAAGATATTCGTCCAGGGGAACACTTTGTGTTTATGGAGTTTTATATATTGTAACTAAATTATTATCGATATTTTCCCTTTCACTGTTGAGTTCTGTCAATCAGTTTCTAAAACTTGGGAAACATTAGGACGTGTTACCTTAAGACACCTGCCAACCCTGTTCACCTATCAGCAAAATAGGTACTTGGGTGTTAGTCAACTGGTGTGGGTCGCATCCTGGGACAAAATTGACCAATGTGCCCGAAATGCTCTGCATAACAAGCGGTTCTTTACGTAGTAAAGCTAGGCCTGTATACCTTGTACATGTGTACTTGTAGAAATAAAGATTATATTATATTAATCAGCAGACGCCACTGGCTTTACCTGATGTCTTAAACCAATCAGCACACGTCACTAGCTCTTCAATATACTTTTAACCAATCAGCAAACGTTATTTTTACCTTTCATAATTTTTAACCAATCAGGAACTGGGTCCCTCTGAGGTGATAAATCATTCACATTTCATTAATAACTCACATCATTGTCCTTCATAGTGTGTTCGTAGCCTCACTGTTCCCAATAATGAATAATAATAATAGTATTTATAGTAATCTAATACTTAGTGGTTTCTAGAGGAGTCTAACCATATTTTTAATTTAAATATATACAAGACTAAAACTGTGAGATTCAGTGACATATATATATATATATATATATATATATATATATATATATATATATATATATATATATATATATATATATATATATATATATATACAACACACTAAGCGTATACTTTAATCAGTATTTAAGGATTAAAGTTTACTGATATGACTGTAGAGGTGAAGCGTGAGCTTTATAACCCTCATGCAGTGAATAGGCTTTAAAAGCCTTAAAAATGTACGAGTTTGTTAAAGAATTCGTTGCATTGGTTGTGGTGAACTGGTGTGACGGGGGAAAGGAAAAAACAGGTTGAAGAATAAGCTTTATCTGGTATGACGTTTTATCTCGGTGTAGAGCTTTATCAAATTATGGCACAATAAAGCTCTACGCAGATCGAGACACAACTGCATAAATCTCTACAGAGGACACATGACTATACAAAGCTCAATACAGAATGAGATATGACTGCATAAAGCTCTATACTGAAGGAGAAATGCCTTCATACAGGTCAACACGGAACAAGATAAGACTACATAAAGCTCTGCACAGAGCGTCCCAGGGAGAGCTTGTCCTGCAACCTGTGTTTTTGCTTCGCTATTGTCGGCTGTACTACATTTGGATGTCGCCGGGGATTTAATATTAAACACAGCCGGTAATCCTTGGCTCAGTGTATGACGGCTTGTTAAGTGTGTCATTAGCACTCGAGACTTGTAAGTGCCTCCCAGGGCCACTGTCAACCCAGGGCAATACACCTAATGTATGATATTCAATAAACAATATTTTTTTATTGATATGTTTTTTGCTATTTATTCATTCGTTTGAGATTGTATTGTTGTATCGACAGATTTTTGGTGTGTGTGTGTGTGTGTGTGTGTGTGTGTGTGTGTGTGTGTGAAGGCTGACTTGGCTGGGAGATTATGGCACTACGAGCCTGGCTTTGCTTCCATGAGATGCCAGAGTGACTCAGATTTTAGTTGTATATATATATTTGCTATACTGTGTTAGTTTCTTTTATAGAATGTGATACTAGACGAGTGGGAGGTGCATATGTAAGTTGTGTACCGCATTGGTCGATTTGGAAAAGACCTATGATAGAGTGGAATTAGTAATAAATTGCTTATATTTATAACGTTCTTTTGAGGGTATATTTGAGGTTTTTTTTTTTTCCAGTGAATGTGAACTTTAGGTAAGCGTGATGTCACTATGGTTTGTTTAATATATTTATAGTTAGGGTTGTAATAGAAGTTTATGGTAATGCTGGGGAATGGAGGTGTGGGCTTAAAAGATGATGAATCTTATACGAAGTGTGAGCTGTCACATGTGTTTGCTGATGGTACAGTGCTTTTAGGGTTTCCTGAAGTGATGTTGCAAAGCTTATTGTAAGAGTGAACATCAGATTAGGAGTATGGAGGAAATAAATGTTTAGATATTTGTGAGTGGATGTAACTAGAAATGGGTCTATTAGAGACAGATGAGAGAATGAAGGCAGCAGGAATGCTGTGGATTTTTTTTTTATCATTGACTGTAAAGAGGGGAATGCAGCAGAATATAGTGGTGTTAACACTGTAATATAAATGTTAGGCATGGTCTTTGACTGTTACAGCGATGAGGAGGAGGAGGAGGCTGTGGAGATGTCATATTCGAGATCAATTTGCGAATATTATGCAGAGCCTACGAAGTGTAGAAATTAGAAGACAATATGCTGGTATGAAATGAATGATTCAGAGAATGAAGGAAGGGTTGTTGAGATTACTTGGTCATTTAGAAAGTTTAGAGCAGGGTAGGTTTATCAAGATATATATATATATATATATATATATATATATATATATATATATATATATATATATATATATATATATATATATATATATACATATAATTTATATATTTGGTAATTTGTGTTATAAATCAGCATTAACAAAAATTTTATAAAGTATGTTTAAGGTCCAATACCATAGGTTGTGTTATTGTGATTGATTTGATTAGGTTCGCCGGTACTGCGGGCCCGGGTTTTCTCCAGATGGTGACCCGGGCTGTTATTGTGGTACCAGTGAAGTTGGGCAGATGAAAGAGAACCGTTTTGTCATTGTGCTGTTATTAATGGTTGTGACATAGTACACAGAGAAGACAACAGCGGTACCGTACCGTTGTGACGTGGTGAGGTACGGTACATGGCAGGATATGAGTAGAGAGACAACTGAGCCCATGGTGCAGCTGCCTGGTATTGTTTTGTATCAGGTTGTGGCAAAAGTTATCGACGTTATCTTTAACTGTGATTTGAAGTGATAATCTTAAATATATCATGATACTGTAATTTGATGTGAAATATATACTACTATAAGTAATAATGCAGAATTCGTATATATTTATAATTTGACCTGACCTGATCCACTTACTCTGACTCCGGCTTTATAATTAACTATTATAAAGGACCTGATGATCACATTATACATGATCACAGTCGCTAACCACATGATTAGCAAACAATAAGAGTCTCTAGAAAACGACAAGTTGTTTTGAAAGGTTCTTAAAGACTGCAAAGAAAAAAAAAGTAATAAAAAATTATGTATCCCTGAAGAAGACGTTAAGTGGTTGCCGGATTTGTTTTTCTTCAACTTTTCGTTTTGATTTTACTCATTCCGTTTTTCTTTTATGTAGTAATGTACTTCAGGGTGAACCTGCACTTGCATCTACATCAAGTACCATAATAAGCGAACTGCATGGAATTTCTACAGATATTGTTTTGTGAAGCTGTACACACACTTGAATTATTATTATAATCAAAAGGAAGCGCTAAACCTACTAGGGTCATACAGCGCTGCAAGGTAGGAACTGATGCAGGATCTAAGGATAAGGATGGAGAGGACAATAAAGGTAAAGTTAGTTAGGAGGAGCTGCGAGGAGAGCTAAAGGAAGGATTATCAAGGTTTGTGTAACACTTGAAGACTGACGGTAACCTTCTCTGCTGCGGTGGTAGTTGTAGCAGTGGCCATCACAAAAACACCGGTCCTGCAGTGGTAGTCGTAGCAGTGGCCACCACAACAACACCGGTCCTGCGGTGGTAGTTGTAGCAGTGGCCATCACAACAACACCGGTCCTGCAGTGGTAGTCGTAGCAGTGGCCACCACAACAACACCAGTCCTGCAGTGGTAGTCGTAGCAGTGGCCACCACAACAACACCGGTCCTGCGGTGGTAGTTGTAGCAGTGGCCATCACAACAACACCGGTCCTGCAGTGGTAGTCGTAGCAGTGGCCACCACAACAACACCGGTCCTGCAGTGGTAGTCGTAGCAGTGGCCACCACAACAACACCGGTCCTGCGGTGGTAGTTGTAGCAGTGGCCATCACAACAACACCGGTCCTGCGGTGATAGTCGTAGCAGTGGCCACCACAACAACACCGGTCCTGCGGTGGTAGTCGTAGCAGTGGCCACCACAACAACACCGATCCTGCGGTGGTAGTCGTAGCAGTGGCCATCACAACAACACCGGTCCTGCAGTGGTAGTCGTAGCAGTGGCCACCACAACAACACCGGTCCTGCGGTGATAGTCGTAGCAGTGGCCACCACAACAACACCGGTCCTGCGGTGGTAGTCGTAGCAGTGGCCACCACAACAACACCGATCCTGCGGTGGTAGTCGTAGCAGTGGCCATCACAACAACACCGGTCCTGCAGTGGTAGTCGTAGCAGTGGCCACCACAACAACACCGGTCCTGCGGTGGTAGTCGTAGCAGTGGCCACCACAACAACACCGGTCCTGCGGTGGTAGTCGTAGCAGTGGCCATCACAACACCGGTCCTGCGGTGGTAGTCGTAGCAGTGGCCACCACAACACCAGTCCTGCGGTGGTAGTCGTAGCAGTGGCCACCACAACACCGGTCCTGCGGTGGTAGTCGTAGCAGTGGCCACCACAACAACACCGGTCCTGCGGTGGTAGTCGTAGCAGTGGCCATCACAACAACACCGGTCCTGCGGTGGTAGTCGTAGCAGTGGCCCACAACAACACCGGTCCTGCGGTGTAGTCGTAGCAGTGGCCATCCACAACAACACCGGTCCTGCGGTGGTAGTCGTAGCAGTGGCCACCACAACAACACCGGTCCTGCGGTGGTAGTCTAGCAGTGGCCACACAACAACACCGGTCCTGCGGTGGTAGTCGTAGCAGTGGTCCACAACAACACCGGTCCTGCGGTGGTAGTCCTAGCAGTGGCCACCACAACAACAACGGTCCTGCGGTGGTAGTCGTAGCAGTGGCCATCACAACAACACCGGTCCTGCGGTGGTAGTCGTAGCAGTGGCCATCACAACACCGGTCCTGCGGTGGTAGTCGTAGCAGTGGCCACCACAACACCAGTCCTGCGGTGGTAGTCGTAGCAGTGGCCACCACAACACCGGTCCTGCGGTGGTAGTCGTAGCAGTGGCCACCACACAACACCGGTCCTGCGGTGGTAGTCGTAGCAGTGGCCATCACAACAACACCGGTCCTGCGGTGGTAGTCGTAGCAGTGGCCACCACAACAACACCGGTCCTGCGGTGGTAGTCGTAGCAGTGGCCATCCCAACAACACCGGTCCTGCGGTGGTAGTCCTAGCAGTGGCCACAACAACAACACCGGTCCTGCGGTGGTAGTCCTAGCAGTGGCCACCACAACAACACCGGTCCTGCGGTGGTAGTCGTAGCAGTGTCCACAACAACACCGGTCCTGCGGTGGTAGTCCTAGCAGTGCCACCACACAACAACGGTCCTGCGGTGGTAGTCGTAGCAGTGGCCACCACAACACCGGTCCTGCGGTGGTAGTCGTACAGTGGCCACACAACAACACCGGTCCTGCGGTGGTAGTCGTAGCAGTGGCCATCACAACAACACCGGTCCTGCGGTGGTAGTCGTAGCAGTGGCCACCACAACAACACCGGTCCTGCGGTGGTAGTCGTAGCAGTGGCCACCAACAACACCGGTCCTGCGGTGGTAGTCGTAGCATGGCCACCAAACAACACCGGTCCTGCGGTGGTAGTCGTAGCATGGCCACCACAACACCGGTCCTGCGGTGGTAGTCGTGCAGTGGCCACCACAACACCGGTCCTGCGGTGGTAGTCGTAGCAGTGGCCACCACAACACCGGTCCTGCGGTGGTAGTCGTAGCAGTGGCCACCACAACAACACCGGTCCTCGGTGGTAGTCGTAGCAGTGGCCATCACAACAACACCGGTCCTGCGGTGGTAGTCGTGCAGTGGCCACCACAACAACACGGTCCTGCGGTGGTAGTGTAGCAGTGGCCATCCCACAACACCGGTCCTGCGGTGGTAGTCGTAGCAGTGGCCACCACAACACCAGTCCTGCGGTGGTAGTCGTAGCAGTGGCCACAACACACCGGTCCTGCGGTGGTAGTCGTAGCAGTGGCCACCACAACACCGGTCCTGCGGTGGTAGTCGTAGCAGTGGCCATCACAACAACACCGGTCCTGCGGTGGTAGTCGTAGCAGTGGCCACCACAACAACACCGGTCCTGCGGTGGTAGTCGTACAGTGGCCACCCAACAACACCGGTCCTGCGGTGGTAGTCGTAGCAGTGGCCATCACAACAACACCGGTCCTGCGGTGGTAGTCGTAGCAGTGGCCACCACAACAACACCGGTCCTGCGGTGGTAGTCGTAGCAGTGGCCACCACAACACCGGTCCTGCGGTGGTAGTCGTAGCAGTGGCCACCACAACACCAGTCCTGCGGTGGTAGTCGTAGCAGTGGCCACCACAACACCGGTCCTGCGGTGGTAGTCGTAGCAGTGGCCACCACAACACCGGTCCTGCGGTGGTAGTCGTAGCAGTGGCCACACAACAACACCGGTCCTGCGGTGGTAGTCGTAGCAGTGGCCACACAACAACACCGGTCCTGCGGGGTAGTCGTAGCAGTGGCCACCACAACAACACCGGTCCTGCGGTGGTAGTCGTAGCATGGCCACCACACAACACCGGTCCTGCGGTGGTAGTCCTAGCAGTGGCCACAACAACACCGGTCCTGCGGTGGTAGTCGTAGCAGTGGCCACCAACAACACCGGTCCTGCGGTGGTAGTCGTAGCAGTGCACAACAACACCGGTCCTGCGGTGGTAGTCTAGCAGTGCCACCACAACAACACGGTCCTGCGGTGGTAGTCGTAGCAGTGGCCATCACAACACCGGTCCTGCGGTGGTAGTCGTAGCAGTGGCCACAACAACACCGGTCCTGCGGTGGTAGTCGTAGCAGTGGCCATCAAACAACACCGGTCCTGCGGTGGTAGTCGTAGCAGTGGCCACCAAACAACACCGGTCCTGCGGTGGTAGTCGTAGCAGTGGCCACCACAACAACACCGTCCTGCGGTGGGTAGTCGTAGCAGTGGCCACCAGAACAACACCAGTCCTGCGGTGGTAGTCGTAGCATTGGCCACCACAACAACACCGGTCCTGCGGTGGTAGTCGTAGCAGTGGCCATCACAACACCGGTCCTGCGGTGGTAGTCGTAGCAGTGGCCACCACAACACCAGTCCTGCGGTGGTAGTCGTAGCAGTGGCCACCACAACAACACCGGTCCTCGGTGGTAGTCGTAGCAGTGGCCACCACAACAACACCGGTCCTGCGGTGGTAGTCGTAGCATGGCCACCAACAACACCGGTCCTGCGGTGGTAGTCGTAGCAGTGGCCACACAACAACACCGGTCCTGCGGTGGTAGTCGTAGCAGTGGCCACCAACAACACCGGTCCTGCGGTGGTAGTCGTAGCAGTGGCCACACACAACACCGGTCCTGCGGTGGTAGTCGTAGCAGTGGCCACCACAACACCGGTCCTGCGGTGGTAGTCGTAGCAGTGGCCACCACAACAACACCGGTCCTGCGGTGGTAGTCGTAGCAGTGGCCACCACAACAACACCGGTCCTGCGGTGGTAGTCGTAGCAGTGGCCACCAGAACAACACCGGTCCTGCGGTGGTAGTCGTAGCAGTGGCCACCACAACAACACCGGTCCTGCGGTGGTAGTCGTAGCAGTGGCCACCAGAACAACACCAGTCCTGCGGTGGTAGTCGTAGCAGTGGCCACCACAACAACACCAGTCCTGCGGTGGTAGTCGTAGCAGTGGCCACCACAACAACACCGGTCCTGCGGTGGTAGTCGTAGCAGTGGCCACCACAACAACACCGGTCCTGCGGTGGTAGTCGTAGCAGTGGCCACCACAACAACACCGGTCCTGCGGTGGTAGTCGTAGCAGTGGCCACCACAACAACACCGGTCCTGCGGTGGTAGTCGTAGCAGTGGCCACCACAACAACACCGGTCCTGCGGTGGTAGTCGTAGCAGTGGCCACCACAACAACACCGGTCCTGCGGTGGTAGTCGTAGCAGTGGCCACCACAACAACACCGGTCCTGCGGTGGTAGTCGTAGCAGTGGCCACCACAACAACACCGGTCCTGTGGTGGTAGTCGTAGCAGTGGCCACCACAACAACACCGGTCCTGGGTGGTAGTCGTAGCAGTGGCCACCACAACAACACCGGTCCTGCGGTGGTAGTCGTAGCAGTGGCCACCACAACAACACCGGTCCTGCGGTGGTAGTCGTAGCAGTGGCCACCACAACAACACCGGTCCTGCGGTGGTAGTCGTAGCAGTGGCCACCACAACAACACCGGTCCTGCTCTGAAGCAGCTTAGGCTTGGCATCCAGCTGTACTACAGTATCCAGAAGTAGAACTTGTGGCAACTGGAAATAGAACCATCTTGTTTCCGACTACCCCTTTTTCTTCCCCCTCCTTTACCAATCCCCCCCCCGCCCTCTCCTGTTCTTTGTATTTAGTTCTTCCCATCTAACCTTACACATTACATTCATCGGGGAGCGCTAAACCCGTACGGGTCATACAGCACCTGGGGGAATGGAATGCATTCAGACTTATTCAAGGAATTAGAGCACAAGGAACCTCCTTAAGGGGCCAAGGAGAGAGAAAATCCAATGCCTTGGATTAAGAGCGCCTCACAGGCATCGAGTAACTTCCCTTAAGAACTGAATCAACATATTTGGAAGAGTGTGAGGTGAGAAAAAAGCCTCTGGAGTCTTTGACTTCAAACTTTTGAAGCTGTTGTGTTAGTAGAAGACTCGACTGTTATTGCATTCAAAGGGAAGCGCGCTAAACCCGTGCGGGTCATGAATTATTGGGAAGCGCCGAACCCGCAGGGATTATACAGCGCCTGTGTGGGGGATATGGCAGGGATTCAAGTTCAGTTCGGGAAACTGACGTTCAGATCCAATTCCCAAGATGGAGCCCCTCACCAGCCTCAAGGAACCTCCCTTGAGGGGTTCCCAAGATGGAGAGCCCCTCACCAGCATCAAGGAACCTCCCTTGAGGGGTTCCCAAGATGGAGACCCTCACCAGCCTCAAGGAACCTCCCTTGTGGGGTTCCCAAGATGGACAGCCCCTCACCAGCCTCAAGGAACCTCCCTTGTGGGGTTCCCAAGATGGAGACCCTCACCAGCCTCAAGGAACCTCCCTTGAGGGGTTCCCAAGATGGAGAGCCCCTCACCAGCCTCAAGGAACCTCCTTTGAGGGGTTCCCAAGATGGAGACCCTCACCAGCCTCAAGGAACCTCCTTGTGGGGTTCCCAAGATGGACAGCCTTGAGGGGTTCCCAAGATGGAGAGCCCCTCACCAGCATCAAGGAACCTCCCTTGAGGGGTTCCCAAGATGGACAGCCCCTCACCAGCATCAAGGAACCTCCCTTGAGGGGTTCCCAAGATGGAGAGCCCTCACCAGCATCAAGGAAACCTCCCTTGAGGGGTTCCCAAGATGGAAGCCCTCACCAGCATCAAGGAACCTCCCTTGAGGTTCCCAGATGACCTCACAGCATCAGACTCCTGAGGTTCCAGATGGACCTCACAGCATCAGAACCTCCTTGAGGTTCCCAAGATGGAACCCACAGCACAGGAACCTCCAGGGTTCCCAAATGGAAGCCTCACAGCATCAACCTCCCTGAGGTTCCCAAATGGAAGCCCTCACAGCATCAGAACTTTGAGGTTCCCAAGATGAACCTCACAGCATCAGAACCTCTTGAGGTTCCCAAGATGGAAGCCTCTACATCAGGACCTCCTGAGGTTCCCAAGATGGAACCTCACAGCATCAAGGAACCTCCCTGGGTTCCCAATAGCCTCAACACAAGGACCGGTTCCCAAGAGGAGAGCCCCTCACCAGCATCAAGGAACCTCCCTTGAGGGGTTCCCAAGATGGAGAGCCCCTCACAGCATCAAGAACCTCCTTGAGGGTTCCCAAGATGGAAGCCCTCACCAGCATCAAGGAACCTCCTTGAGGGTTCCCAGATGGAACCCTCACAGCATCAAGGAACCTCCTGAGGTTCCCAAGATGGAAGCCTCACCAGCATCAGGAACCTCCTGAGGTTCCCAAGATGGAAGCCTCACAGCATCAAACCTCCTTGAGGGTTCCAAGATGGAAGCCCTCACAGCATCAAGGAACCTCCTTGAGGGTTCCCAAGATGGAAGCCTCACCAGCATCAAGAACCTCCCTTAGGGGTTCCCAAGATGAGCCCTCACAGCTCAAGGAACCTCCCTTGAGGGTTCCCAAGATGGAAGCCCTCACGCATCAAGGAACCTCCTTGAGGGTTCCCAAGATGGAAGCCTCACAGCATCAAGAACCTCCTTGGTTCCCAAGTGAAGCCTCCAGCATCAAGGACCTCCTTGGGTTCCCAATGAAGCCTCACCAGCATCAAGGAACTCCCTTGGGGTTCCCAGATGGAAGCCCTCACAGCATCAAGGAACCTCCTTGAGGGTTCCCAAGATGGAGAGCCCTCACCAGCATCAGGACCTCCTTGAGGGTTCCCAGATGGACCTCACCAGCATCAAGGAACCTCCCTGAGGGGTTCCAGATGGAAGCCCCTCACCAGCATCAGACCTCCTTGAGGGTTCCAAGATGGAACCCTCACCAGCATCAAGGAACCTCCCTGAGGGTTCCAGATGGAGACCTCACCAGCATCAAGAACCTCCTTGAGGTTCCCAAGATGAAGCCCTCACCAGCACGGAACTCCTTGAGGTTCCCAAGATGGAGACCCTCACAGCATCAAGAACCTCCTTAGGGTTCCCAAGATGAACCCTCACCAGCATCAAGAACCTCCTTGAGGTTCCAGATGGAGAGCCCTCACCAGCATCAGAACCTCCTTGAGGGTTCCCAGATGGAACCCTCACCGCATCAAGAACTCCCTTGAGGTTCCCAAGATGAAGCCTCACCAATCAGAACCTCCTTGAGGGTTCCCAAGATGAAGCCTCACCAGCATCAAGACCTCCTGAGGTTCCCAGGGAAGCCCTCACCAGCATCAGGAACCTCCTTGAGGGTTCCCAAGATGGAAGCCCTCACCAGCATCAGGAACCTCCTGAGGTTCCCAAGATGGAAGCCTACAGCATCAGGACCCTGAGGTTCCCAAGATGAAGCCTCACAGCATCAGGAACCTCCTGAGGTTCCCAGATGAGCCCTCACAGCACAAGGACTCTTGAGGTTCCAAGATGAGAGCCCTCACAGCATCAAGGAACCTCCTTGAGGGGTTCCCAAGATGGAAGCCCACAGCATCAAGGAACTCCTGGTTCCAAGATGGAAGCCCCAAGCATCAAGGAACCTCCTGAGGGTTCCCAGATGGAGACTCACCAGCATCAAGGAACTCCTGAGGGGTTCCCAAGATGGAAGCCCTCACCACATCAAGGACCTCCCTTGAGGTTCCCAAGATGGAGCCTCACACATCAAAACCTCCCTTGGGTTCCCAGATGGAAGCCCCTCACACATAAGGAACCTCCCTTGAGGGGTTCCAAGATGGAAGCCTCACCAGCATCAAGGAACCTCCGGGGTTCCCAGATGAGCTCAACATCAAAACCTCCTTGAGGTTCCCAAGATGGAGAGCCTCACATCAAGGACCCCTTGAGGTTCCGATGGAAGTCCAGAGGAACCTTTGAGGTTCCCAGAGAGAGCCTACCAGCATCGACCTCCTGAGGTTCCGATGGAGAGCCTCACAGCATCAAGAACTCCTTGGTCCAAGTGCACCAGCACAAGAACCCTGAGGTTCCCAAGAGACCTCATCAGAACTCTGAGGTTCCCAGATGGAGCCTCCAGTGCCTCGGTCCCAAGATAGAGCCTCACCAGCATCAAGGACCTCCTTGAGGTTCCCAGTGGAAGTCACAGATCAGACCTCCCTTGAGGTTCCCAAGATGGAAGCCTCCAGCATCAAGGAACTCCTTGGGTTCCCAGTGGAAGCCCTCACAGCATCAAGAACCTCCTTGAGTTCCCAAGATGGAACCTCACAGCATCAAGAACCCCTTGAGGTTCCCAAGATGGAAGCCTCACCAGCATCAAGGAACTCCTTGAGGGTTCCCAAGATGGAGAGCCCTCACCAGCATCAAGGAACCTCCCTCTGAGGGGTTCCCAAGATGGAGAGCCCTCACTAGCATCAAGGAACCTCCCTTGAGGGGTTCCCAAGATGGACAGCCCCTCACCAGCATCAAGGAACCTCCCTTGAGGGGTTCCCAAGATGGAGAGCCCCTCACTAGCATCAAGGAACCTCCCTTGAGGGGTTCCCAAGATGGAGAGCCCCTCACTAGCATCAAGGAACCTCCTTGAGGGTTCCCAAGATGGACAGCCCCTCACCAGCATCAAGGAACCTCCCTTGAGGGGTTCCCAAGATGGAGAGCCCCTCACTAGCATCAAGGAACCTCCCTTGAGGGGTTCCCAAGATGGACAGCCCCTCACTAGCATCAAGGAACCTCCCTTGAGGGGTTCCCAAGATGGACAGCCCCTCACAGCATCAAGGAACCTCCCTTGAGGGGTTCCCAAGATGGAGAGCCCCTCACTAGCATCAAGGAACCTCCCTTGAGGGGTTCCCAAGATGGACAGCCCCTCACCAGCATCAAGGAACCTCCCTTGAGGGGTTCCCAAGATGGACAGCCCCTCACCAGCATCAAGGAACCTCCCTTGAGGGGTTCCCAAGATGGACAGCCCCTCACCAGCATCAAGGAACCTCCCTTGAGGGGTTCCCAAGATGGAGAGCCCCTCACCAGCATCAAGGAACCTCCCTTGAGGGGTTCCCAAGATGGAGAGCCCCTCACCAGCATCAAGGAACCTCCCTTGAGGGGTTCCCAAGATGGAGAGCCCCTCACCAGCATCAAGGAACCTCCCTTGAGGGGTTCCCAAGATGGAGAGCCCCTCACCATCATCAAGGAACCTCCCTTGAGGGGTTCCCAAGATGGAGAGCCCCTCACCAGCATCAAGGAACCTCCCTTGAGGGGTTCCCAAGATGGAGAGCCCCTCACCAGCATCAAGGAACCTCTCTTGAGGGGTTCCCAAGATGGAGGTGGTCAGTCCCCCCTCAAGGAACCTCCCTTGAGGGGTTCCCAAGATGGAGAGCCCCTCACCAGCATCAAGGAATCTACCTCGAGGGGGAGGGTCATGAAGTGAAGGGTGAAATGGTTCGATGCAAGGGAAGCACAGGTTCAGTGCTTATCAATAGCCCCTCAGCGGCATCCAGGAACTTCCCTTGAGGGTATACCTGGACCTGGAGTATATCTGGAGAGGGGTTCGGGGGCCAACGCCCCCGCAGCCCGGTCAGTGACCAGGCTTCGTGGGAAGTGAAGATTCAAATTGGTTTTTGAACCATGTAATGACAGTTTGTCCCTGTGATAACTTGTGAAAACCTCTAATCTTTAGTATCAAATCTTCAATGCTAATATTTGACTAGATTAGAAACCTGTGCTACGCTCTGCATTATTTCTTGTGTACACGCAGGTTGAGGAGGCAGGGCTTACGAGACATCATTCTCGGATCATTGATTTTATGTACCTTAACTAGGGAGAGCATTAAACGTGTAGGAGTTATATCGTGCGTGGAGAACAGGCTTTCAGGTTCATTTATAGAACTAAATGTGGAGTTACATAGTGCGTGGGAAACTAGAGGCATTCAGGTTCGTCTATAACTCACAGTTCTTAACTCAAGAGCTCTTTACCGGCAGTTACCCCATTAGTCACGAGAACGCTGAACTCATAGGTACCATAAAACTCCTGATGAGAGCTGGAGGAAGAGTTAATACAAAGGATAACTCAAATACCTCGTATTAAGAAACCATTTTAATCAGAAGCGCTAAACCTATAGGGGTCATACATTACCCGAGGAACAGGATTGATCCTAGGGAGAATAGGTTAGTCTTTGAATCAAGAGACCCCTTACTAGCATAAGGTACTTCTTATTATTATAGTCAGTCAACCTTTCACAGGTACTCCCCCTCAGAAAACGATACCCAAAGGTCAAGAAAACTCAAATTTGATAACATATGAAATATATTTTAGCATACCACCTCGAACAACAGCTTTAAATATATAGGGGTTGCATTAATACATTCAAGGGCAAGGTCATACAGCGTCCGGAGAAAGTTATTAGGTTTGATCCGAGGACGGGAAGGGTAACTGGAATTCGTTAAATCTTAAGCCTTTCACCAGCATCAAGATACGTCCCCTTGAAGGGTATTACCAGGTAAATTTGAGTGTTTTCCTCATTATAGCTGGCCTAGTTCTGGAGGTGGCAAGCACAATGCCTGCATGCTGAAATTAGGGTAATGTCTATACACTGAGGGCTCTGAGATATTGCTTACAATCAAGGATCTGCAGAGATGTCGCCTGCATCTAAAGTGATTGGGACGCCTCAACTCGGAAGGTCATCTGGGTTGTAAAATCCATGCACTTTTAGTAAGGCAGTTATTGAGAGTGATGGCAAATAGATTGTTTATTTAGGTCCATCTGCCTTATTAATAAAATATTTAGGAGGCGCTACAACCTTAGGAGTCATACAACGCCCAGGATGTAGAGGCAGCGCTGAACTCAGGGGTCATACAATGCCTAAGGAAAGGGAGGCAATCATGTTTGATCCAAGGAAAGGACAAGACCAATTCCTTGGACCAAGCGCCGCCTCACTTGCATCAAGGAACCTTTGAAAAGTTGGCAGGAAAAGGCCTAGGGAAAATATGTATATACAGCAACATCTGGAATGAAATTAAAAAGAGGATTTGTATTTATCATAAAACAAATTTGACTTTCAGGCAAACTCGTAGTATTAGTATTGAAAAATAATTGTGACAAAGCTTAGGAACCTAAATAAGAATGAAAAAAAAAAAAGTCGCACGTTAGCCTTGAAATAGCATCATCGTTTTCAAACAACAATCATCAACGAAAATTATATAAAATAAGAGTTAAACGAACCTTATATTGTACAAATAAAATTACATTACAGTAATATAGCATTCACAGAAGATAAGTTATGAAATTAAAAAATAATGAAGACTTGTTAATAAAGCTTTTAGAGATAAGAACATAAGAACATAAGAAAGGAGGAACACTGCAGCAGGCCTGTTGGCCCATACTAGGCAGGTCCTTCACATTCCATCCCACTAACATAATATTTGTTCAACCTAATTTTCAATGCTACCCAAGAAATAAGCTTTGATAATTTTATTTACTCATGTGCAATTCCCAATCAAATCCAACCCCTTTCACTCATGAATTTATCCAACCTAAATTTAAAACTACCCAAGGTCCTTGCTTCAATAACCCTACTAGGCAGACTGTTCCACTCATCAACTACCCTATTTCCAAACCAATACTTTCCTATATCCTTTCTAAATCTAAACTTATCTAACTTGAATCCATTATTGCGGGTTCTCTCTTGGGGAGATACCCTAAAGACCTTATTTATATCCCTTTGTTAATACCCATTTTCCACTTGTATACCTCGATCATGTCTCCCTCATTCTACGTCTTACAAGTGAATGTAATTTAAGGGTCTTCAATCTTTCTTCGTAAGGAAGATTTCTAATGCTATGTATTAATTTAGTCATTCTACGCTGAATGTTTTCTAACGAATTTATGTCCATTCTGTAATATGGAGACCAGAACTGAGCTGCGTAATCTAGGTGAGGCCTTACTAATGATGTATAAAGCTGTAATATAACCTCTGGACTTCTGTTGCTAACACTTCTTGATATAAATCCCAGTAATCTATTTGCCTTATTACGCACGCTTAGGCATTGCTGTCTTGGTTTAAGGTTGCTGCTTACCATCACCCCAAAGTCCTTCTCGCAATCTGTATGGCTAAGTTCTACGTTATTTAACTTATAAGTGCTTGGGTTATGGACAACCCCGAGCTTAAGAACTTTGCATTTATCTACATTGAACTGCATCTGCCATTTTACTGACCAGGAATTGAGTTTGTCTAAATCCTCCTGTAGTTCACTGACATCTACGTCTGAATCGATTATCCTACCTATCTTCGTGTCATCAGCGAATTTGCTCATATCACTAGAAATTCCCTCAAGGTCATTTATATATATTATAAACAACAACGGGCCCAAAACCGATCCCTGAGGAACGCCACTTGTTACAGATCCCCACTCCGATTTAACCCCATTTATGCACACCCTCTGCTTCCTATTGGTGATCCATGACTCGATCCATGACAACACTTTTCCCCCAATGCCATGAGCAGCCACTTTCTTTAACAGTCTCTGATGTGGTACTCTATCAAAAGCCTTACTAAAATCCAAATAAACAATATCGAATTCTTTATCATTATCAACTGCCTCAAAAGCCTTACTGAAAAAAGTTAATAAATTAGTTAGGCAGGAACGGCCCGTGGTGAATCCATGCTGATTATCATTAATCAAATTATGCCTATCGAGATGGCTTCTTATGTTATCCGCTATAATCGACTCTAGTAATTTGCCTACAATTGATGTTAGACTTATTGGGCGGTAATTTGATGGTAACGACTTGTCCCCTGCTTTAAAAATAGGAATTACATTAGCCATCTTCCACGTATCCGGCACTACACCTGTTTGAAGAGATAGGTTAAAAATGTTAGTTAAGGGTTCACAGAGTTCAATTTTGCATTCCTTAAGAACCCTTGAAAAAAGCTCATCAGGGCCTGGCGATTTATTTTGCTTCAAACGGTCTATCTGTTTGATAACCATTTCGCTAGTGACTGTGATACTACATAATTTATCTTCTTCAGGCCCACTAAAATACCTAATTCTTGGGATATTATTAGTGTCTTCCTGAGTGAAAACCGAGAGAAAATAATTAATAAAAATAGAGCACATTTCATTCTCTTTGTCAGTAAGATACCCATAATTATTTTTAAGGGGACCTATCTTATCTCTAACTTTTGTTCTATACACCTGCAAGTTTCACCGGCTCACCACGTTGAGGTCTGCGATCTTCGAGCCGGACCGGGGTGACTCGTCCAAAGCTTCTCAGAGAAAAACTTTGTTATATGGAACCCCAAACCACACACCAAGGGTTACTTCGGTTGATTACCAGTGGTAGCTAGGATACCACCAGAAATCGCTCATCAACAGCCAGGGCATCAGGCTGTTGATGATATGCTGCCGGCCAGCCCACAAGGAGAGGCGCGAGAGAGATAAGGGAGGGGGAGACAGGAAAATGGAACCCCAGCAAACAATGCATAACCTACGATCTACCAATGTTGTGTCAACGTTAAAATATGGAAATTACCAATTATAATGTTTAAACAACATCGATACAACGAAAACTATGAAGTGCGTGCTGGGAAGGATATAAATTAATATATATGGGATAACGCAAAAATATTGGACAAGCCCAATAATTTTGCAGACAATCCAATATATAGTTATGGACGATGTCCATCGCCGCTCAAAGGACTCTCCAGGTCCACACCGCCGCTCAATGGATTCTCCAGGTAGACACTGCCGCTCAACGGACTCTCCAGTTCCACACCACCGCTCATTGAACTCTCCAGGTCCACACCGCCGCTCAACACTCTCCAGATCCACACAGCCGCTCATTGGACTCTCCAGGTCCACACCGCCGCTTAACGGACTCTCCAGTTCCACACCACCGCTCATTGGACTCTGCAGGTCCACACCGCCGCTCAATGAACTCTATAGGTCCACACCACCGCTCAACAGACTCTCCAGGTCCACAACGCCGCTCAACACTCTCCAGGTCCACACCGCCGCTTAACGGACTCTCCAGTTCCACACCACCGCTCATTGGACTCTCCAGGTCCACACTGCCGCTCCACGGACTCTCCAGGTCCACACCGCCGCTCAACACTCCAGGTCCACACCGCCGCTCAACACTCTCCAGGTCCACACCACCGTTCAACGGACTCTCCAGGTCCACGCGCCGTTCAACGGACTCTCCTGGTCCACAAGCCGTTCAACGGACTCGGTCAACCCACCACTCAACGGACTCTCCAGGTTCACCCACCACTCAACGGACTCTCCAGGTCCACCCACTGCTCAACGGACTCTTCAGGTCCACCCGCCGCGCCATGGACTCTCCACGTAAACCCGCCGGGCAACACCACGGACTCTCTAGGTCCACCTGCAGCTCAACGGAC